>PVLD010027173.1:0-21131 GCA_004027595.1 Dinomys branickii
CATATAACTTCCACAATTAAGTCTAAGTTTTTGCTTGGAAGAAAGACAAGTGGAAACTTGTGATCTTTCTAAACATGTATTAAAGATTCTCCTGAAATTTAAACATTTTAGTTATATCTACCAAGCAGGCATTTTAGGAAAAAAGATTTGAACACTTTATATTTATGCTGTAATAGTTGTTTGATTTAAAATATCTCTTACGTCAAAGAAATTCAGAATAGATTTAGTTATCAGAGTTGAAAAACACATAAAAATTCTTCCAATAATCCTCATCATTCAAAGGGAACCATCTGTACTGGATATTCTTAGACAGTTTTTCAACTTCAAGTTTTTATCCTACAGATGAAGGAACTACTTTTGCATCACTTAGAAAACAATTCTATTATAGAAGTTTACAATCTAATAACAAAGATATCTCAGTTCTCCTTTCAGTTTCTTAGCTGTTTACTTCCGTTTAATTTCATGTCATAATTCTGTGTTCTGAACAAAGTACCATATTTTCTGTTCATATTGGTGAACCATTATTTTCTCCAAGTGATTTTTAACTGTACTTTTTTTCCCATTTCTGTATCTCTGTCAACATTTTCTTTGCAGTATGCCATTTGACATACAGACCCGCAGCTCTCCTAGATAGGGAGAGAGGCCAATCCTTCCCTCTGCAGTTTGATTGTTCTCATTCAGAGTATCATTGCTGGTATACTGACAGCTGGAGGCAGGAGTCAGGGGTCAGGCAGATGTAGAAATGGATTCAGATTCCACTAACTACTGCTAACAACCATTAAGATGTTTATGGGTTATGCTTTTTATTGTTGTTGTATTGCAGAATTATAATCTGATGTTATGGAATTGTCATGAGCATTGAATGAATTCTGTAAGAAGTCTCACAAGTGCCTAGTACATAGTAAATGCTCAGTGATGACACCTGTTGAGACTTTAATTTGATTTAATTTGAACACTTCTTTAAACACACACCTGACCACTTATTTTCCCTGGAACTTTTCTGCTTGCAAAATGCCTGAATTCCAGGCTTTTAAATCTGAGTTTTACCTTACTTAATTGAAAATCACTTTTGTTTAGGTTACTTTTTTCTGTGTCCACTTAAATCCATTACGTCTGTTTTACTTTTACCTTGAAAATTAGGATTATCTACACAACCATGCTTTTAACTGCCTTTTAAGACATACAAATATGTAAAGAAAAGAGACATACTTTTATTTGTTACCATCCTCTGGTTTCTGCTCATCTAGAAAATTTTCAATCCCTATCACTTATGAAAAATAATTTTAATTTAAAGAATTTCTTACAATGGTAAGTCCCACTACTATTTATAAATTAATGCCTTGCTTCCTTAAGCCAGAGAATTCTCTTCACCTTTTAAAAGCCCTATGCTCTTCTCAGATTTTTAAATATCATTCATCTTTCAAAAAGTCACTTTGAATTGCCATCTCTTAAATGAAGATTTTGGATCATGCCAAGCAAGAGAAGTCTTTTTCCTCTATGAAAACTTACTGCAAAAGAAAACATAGAATTCATCGTGTGAACTTTTTGAGAATGAATATGAGGGCTATTGGTAATTGTATTGAGATAATGGTCATAAATTGGAGCTGTCCTGTGTAAAAAGAACCTGCTGTTACCACCTTTTGAGAACCTAACAATCCCGTGGACTTTGAACTCAACTCTGGTTGCAAATTGCACCTCTGTGTAGTGTATGGAAAAGTATTGTGTACTTACTGTTCATTCAGTCTTTTGACAGTTGTTTGTTGAGCATCTATCAGATGTTGTGCAAAGGTGAGGCATTGATAGCACAATGATACATAATTTTTATAGTCATTGTAGTCATGGAAATTCTATTCAACTTTTATCTGTAAAATGGGGCCAAAGCCACTTTCATTAGGGAAACGTTGTATATTATTGGGAGAAATAAATGTGACAGCATTCACAAAGCACAATTGTAAGGTCATTGAGAGCAGGAGACATGGCTTATTAACACGAGCATTTCTCCAGGCGTTAACATAGTTGCCTCTCATTGCTTAAATGAATTTGTTGAGTGAATTCCACCACATGCTGGGGGTCAAATATTTTTTGCTTGTGTTTTTTTGTCCCTTTCTTGCTTCTTTTCTCTCCTTCATGAATTATTTGAGTATTTCTCAGTGTTCCATTTTATGATTTCTTTTGGCTTTTAACTCTGTCTGTCTATCAAACTATCTATCTTTGTCATCCTCATCTACTTTCTTTAATTTCTTTGCTGGCTCTTGGGCTAAAAATAGGACTTCTTAATTCATTACAATCTAGTTGAAGTCAATATTGTTCCTTTCACACTTGCCTTTCTATAAATGAGTTTCTACATTATAATTTAAGCTACTCATATTGTTGTATTTTTTTTATTTTACTTATGTTATAAACCCCACCTTAGAGTGTTATTTTTACTTTAAATAGTTTAGTGGTGTTTGAAAGAACTTCCAGAATGAAAGAAAACATATTCATTTATTTTTATCAATTTAACAGTTCCAGTGTTTTTATTTCTTTGCTATCGGTTTGAATTTACATCTGGTATATTTACCTTCTGTCTTATACATTTCCAGCACTGGTGGTCTGCTGGAGAGTAGTGCTCTTGGCTTTTGTTTATCTGAACATGGCTTTATTTCATTCTCATTTGTGAAGTATATTTTTGCTGGAAGTAGAATTATGGATTAACAGGTTTGTTTATATATTTCCCTTAAACAATTTAAAGACATCATTTCATAATATTTGTCAGCTTCCATTGTTTCTAATAAGCCTTTGATAATTTTTATCCTTGTTTCCCTGTCCATATGTGTATCTTTTGTATGGATGACCCTAATATTTTCTCTTTATCTTTGACTTTCTGTAGTTTGACTACAGTATGCTTACAAGTAGTATTAGCCATATCTTATATTTATTCTTCTTGGGGTTTGCTAAACTTCTTGGGTCTACTTCATAATTTTGAGATGTTTTCAGCCCTTATTTCTTAGATTTACTAGCCCATTTTCACTGTCTTTTTTTTGTTGGATTCCAGTTGTATTTATGTTAAGACTATTTGATATTGACCTACTTATTTCTGAGACTCAAATAATTTTTGTGTTTTTTTTCCTTCTTCATTTCCCAGATTGAAGAATTTCCATTGATCTCTTTTTTATTTTGACTTATCTTTTACTATCTCTTATCAGATGTTAAGCCTTGTCCACTCAAATTTTTGTTTTGGTTGTAGTTTTCAGTTCTAGGATTTCTTTTTGATTCTTTTCTCATCTCTATTCAGTCTTTAAGGTGATGTTGTAGTTAGGGCTTTGCAAGGGACTAGATTTGACACAGGACACATAATTTATAGGATTATTTTATGATATTCATCCAAAATGTCAAATGAAGAACAGTGCAGGAGATGTTTTCATACATAGAGGCCCAAAGAATCCAGCTGAGGGCCTGAATTCCACAGCAATGTCCTGCAGGAGTCCAGCTGAAGAACTTGAGCTCATGGCAATGTCCTCCATGAGTCCACCTAGAGGCTAGGACAATGTCTCATGCAAGTCAAGGATCTGCACTGGCAAGGTCCAAAGGTCAGTGGTGGAAGCTGAAAAGTCTGTGCAGGTGGGATGAAGGATCAGTGCCAGCAGCCTGAGGGATCTGCACTAGTCAGGAAGTGACACTTAAGGTAAGGACCAGAGCTCCCCTGCAGAGAACCTCAGTCATCCTCAGTGAGAGCAAGAACCTAAGCTCCTCCAATAAGGAGAATAGCTGCGTTCCTATCAGGAAAACTCGCGTGACAATCTTCTCCAGGAGAATCAACAGGACCCCATCTTCTCCTCCACTTCTCCTTTGACACTGTTTACAACAATCCTCAGGTGAGCCTTCCACATGCAGAACCACACTGACTCAGTTCGACTGGGCATTATAAATTGACCATTAGTTAATCCATCAAAGGTGTTTTTTTCTTTAATTTATTGAGCATATTTTTAGATAATTCTTTAAACATTTATCTCAGTTGCCGTAAGGTATTTGCTAGGTAAATTATCTAGGCCATTTTGAATTTTATGTTTACTGACTTTTCTTATCTTTGTATGATATTCTTTTGTTTATCTGTTAATATTTCTTGTTTATTTGTCTAAAGATATTTTGATGAGTGAATGCTGGAAATTCTGGATTGTATTTTACAAGGCCTCTGAATCCTATTATCTTCTGAAGAATGTCAGTTAGTTAAACGTGCTGTTTAATTATTGGCTGATTATCTTGAGCATGCTTAAGTTTGGTTTTATGCTTTGTTTATGCAAATCTTTGGGTAGCTGTTCAGCTTGGCCATATTAAATGTCAGCAGAGGATGTTTTCTTTGAAGATGGGCTTTGTTTTGGGCTCTGTTGGTGACTTAGGACTTACTTTAGGGCAAATCCTTTATTTGTGTGCTTTTCAGAGGGAGGTCAGGGATGTTAATGGTATCTCCTGCTCCCCTAGGGCCTGAACTCCAACTATGCCTCTCACTAGTTTTTCTCTAGCAGTATTTGGCTTGTACAGTTTTTTATTGCAACCTTATAACGTTTGCCATCTGGTTAGCCCAAGATGTTTTTTCTCAGCTCTCAGGCCCAAAGTTGCAGATGGTTCCCACTTACACTCCTAGAAATTTCGGTCTGCATGAGTTTTTCCTGTGTAGGGTCTTGCCTTTCAGATTCCAGGCATGTCTGCTTACATGAACTCTGATCTCCGCCCCCTTCGCTTAACATATCTTCCACACTCTGCTTTAACTCTGATGCTATGGTCATGCCAAGGAACATGTCTTTTTCCAGAAAGAGAAATAATTATGGGACCTAACTTGTGAGTTGAGCTCTTTTCTAAGAGATTGAATGCCTGGCCTGGCTTGTTGCCTGCTGTGTAAAAACAATCATCTTGTGTATTTCATCAAGTTTTGGAAGTACTTTCTGTGGAAGAGTTAGTCTGTTACCAGTTGTTCCATCATAGCTGGAAGCAGAAATACATAAATCTCAACCTTAATGGCAATTTTTTTAAGCTTAAAATGTCTTCTGGGTGCCTTCAAAACACATTTTGTAATTCCAATAATTTTATCTTTGATCAAGGAATAGGTATTCACATGCATTCACATGAATAAAACCCAAATGTTACAAAAGAATATATAATTAAACATCTCTTTTCTAATCTAGCAGCATAATTCTTTTTCTCAGAGCTGAGAGATATTACCAATTTCCTCTGGTGCAATTCCACAGATATTTTGCATGAAAAATGCTTCTTGATCCATGATGGGGTTAATGTTCTGATAAACTCACTATAAGTTAAAAAATCTTATAATTAAAAATACATTTAATGCAGTATACCTAACTCACCGAATATTATACTTTAGCCTACCTTGATCATGATCAGGGCTTATATATCTACATGAGCTTATCATTGGCCAAAACTATCTAACACTGTGGTGGCAAACCTATGGCATGTATATGCAGCAGGCTGTTTGTTATCACTGAAAGCTCTAAAAGGTTCACCATCACTTATCTAACACAAGGCCACCTATGACAAAGTGTTAAATATGTTGTCTAATTTATTGAATGAATATTTCCAAAAATATATTGACAACAGCTTCCCCTCATGAGCATATATTTGAGTGACAAGTGGGGTTCACTGCTGCTGCCCAGAATTCTATCCCTAGCCCAGGAAAAGATCAAAATAGGAAATTTAGAGTCTGACTTCTACTGAATGTAACTGCTTTCACATCGTCATCAAATCAAAAAAGCATGAAATGAATCATCATCTGGGGACCATCTGTATGTAAACCCTCTCTCTTTGCTTCATGTATGTATATAACTCTACTTTTCTGTTCCTTTCCATTTTTTCTCTTTAATTGTATATAGTTGGAAGCTCTACATAGTGATGCATAAATAACTTTTACATTCTCTTTTTGGCCCCATAACTTGTACAAAAGTGTCTCACCAGATCACTGTATTTATGTTTTTGGTTATAAATAATGTTCCATGAATTCTCTCAGGCACAACATTTGGGGCACAACAGGGTAAATTCATAAAAGTGTGTGTATATTTCAGTGTTCATGTTCTCCTTGGTACCTCTGCAAAATATGCTTCTATTTTTATTACATTTGCTCACAATCAATCTGATAATAATCATTTCTTGATTAACTTTCAAGCCTGTTGTTCAGAGATAAACAGCAGTGATTTATATAAATTGGAGTTGTTACCATTAATATTGTCATTCATTTTCCTAGTATTCCAGGCCATATACTAGCTGACAGTGTCCATTTTGAATGTACAAATATTATTTCCATCTTGGTCAGTAATTTTTAAAAATCTCCCTTATTGTGCTTTGGAAATATGGGTAAAGGATATACCAGACTGTTCTCCAATCTGACCTTAATTGTGTCTTTCAAATGCACAGTCTGACTTCATTAGTTCTTCCTAGAATCATGTCCTTTGGACTCGGTGGTTGTTTTCTTTCTCATTTACTGTTTTTTCTCCTTGCTCTTCTGAATAGGAGAACCTAAGGATACCTGCTACTGGTTTGGTTGGTGATTGAACATTTTGAATCAATCCCTTTCGGTAGAAATAGTGACACTGGTGGAGATTTTCTACTTTGTGGAACATAAAGTTGTTAGCTAATTTATAAGTCTCTTTGATGCTTTCAGTTCTTGTCTTTTTGCAAGGTGCTGAAAAGTGAATTATGAATTCATTGTATGAAATAGGGAGTGTGTATCTTTAATATTAGCTTTTTTTCCCCCTTCGTACTTACCTTAAATTCCACCTTTTCAAGCATGACAGACAAGGAAATTCTTTGTTGGTTTGTTATTCTTTCCATCTGCTAGCATTTCAATCTGTGTGGTCCCAACATTAAATTGTAATATACAATGGCACGAACACTGAAAAAAGCATAACTAAGAAGAATTTTTCTTCTTGGGGACTGTTTTCTAAAAGAATAGTTCTTTATACTTCAAAGCCTTAAGCTCCCCACCTCTGCCCTGTGTATGTTGAGATTTCTGTTGCCAACTGGAATGATTTTTGTAAGTCTGTCCTCTCTTCAAACACCTTTACTGACCAGTTGGACAAAGTTATTACGAAAGCCTATAACTAAATGACTTGAAAGTATCTTACAAATATTGTTTATTTATCTTTTGAGAAAGAAATGTACTCCTACTGGGAATGCATTAACTCATAGTACTGGTATTTTGTTAAGCTGTAGGCTTAGCTCTTTGCTAGGGGAACTAAAAGTTTAAAAAAAAAGTCTGACTCTTGAGTTCAGGAAAAGGAATGGAGAACATAGGATTTGAAGCCAAGCAGACTCAGGAGGGCTGGAAGATCTCAGGTGAGGTATGCTAAGTGTGAGTTGGCTACTTTCTAAAATAATCATACTTACATTTTACTTACCTCAATTAATGGTGCTTACCATTTTTGGAACTTCATTCTCTTTTAAAAGCTTATGAGTTTTACTAGCATTGCAAGATCAAGTGAATGTGCTTCTCTTGTACAAGTCTTCAGGAAACATTCATTCTCACTAGAATTCAGAGAGATTGTTTTGCTGGACACATTTGCTTTTAGTGGTCTTCTCAGTTGTTGCCAATCAGTTTTGAAAGTCCAGCTGCCCAATATCTTGTGGCTTTTACCCTCAGTCCTTCATACTCCAGAAGTAAAAACGGTCTGGAGATCTACTTTAGGTTAGCTAGATGATTGATTAAGTCATACTCATACTGGCCATTTGTAGAAGGAATCACACTGTGTGTGATTAGTCAGGTTAATGGATTACTAAAAAAAAAATATCTTCTATATGTGTAGCAACTCCCCATGATGAGTGTAATCACTATATATAATAATCATGTGCTAATAAAAATAAAACTTAAAAATTACTTATTTCTTGCTCATATCACAGTACAGTGTGGGGTGTGGGTGGGTATGAGGCTCTGTATGCTCCATGAAGCATTCAAATACTCAAGTTCTTTCTACCTAATGGGTTCCAGGACCCCAGAGCCTTATATCATGTTCTCTGCATCTGGCCAACAGATTAGAAATGAAGAATATATGAGAGATAAATCAGAGAGATGAACATATGAGATGATAAATATGAGAGATAAATTAGAGAGAATTTTAGGCCTAGGTGGGGTGCATACCACTTCCATGTACTTTCCATAGCTCCTCCCTGCCAAGGGCAGGAGGTCTAGGATGGTCTAGGATGGAGGCAGGAGGTCTAGGATGTTTAGCACAGCAGTGGGCTAAAGGAAGAGAACTCAGGCGTATTGGTGTCTTTGATTTCTCCTATTTAGGAGCCTAAGAAGTCTAGACTTGCAGTTGCTTTTGCAGATTGAGTACAACCTCTCGGGCATTCTTGCCATGTGACCTGCTACTGCCAGCTGCCTTGCTTTGGGTCTGGCTGACAGCAAAAGACTCAAATTTCATGTTCTTTCTTCTAGTATCTTATCAAGGAGAGACTTTGAAGTGTGTGTGTGTGAGTCAGTGTGCCAGAGATGCTGATCAGCACCTTAGCATGGGTAGATGACCCTTAGTTGAAGGTAGTATGATCTTAGGAAAAGGAGGGATGGCTGTTACAGTGGATGACTCCCATCAGGATTTAAGGTAATTCCATGATAACTGGGTTCCGATGAATCACTTTATTTCTCAGTTATTCCGTATTGTTGGTATTTATAACATCTACAATAGAGAATTCAAAGAACAATTAGGATTGTTTTACTGTAGTTAGTTGGAGTGTTGATGACCAGCAAATCTGTGTACAGTCTTATTTGGGCCAACAGAATCAGGCTTCAGATTCTGCCTTTTTATTACCGCTGAAAGGACCCTTTGTTAATCTTTAACTTACACATCTCCCTTAGAACTATGCCAGGGAGAATATTTATAATAGGCTTTGGTTATAGTTGCTGTGTGTGTAATAAAAATCATTTTAAGATGGCTTTCTCTCTAGCAGGACAACATATATATTAGTAGTGTGATCAAAAATAGTTAAAATCAGCATATTAATACAATATTCTGACCATTAACCATATGCAATGCAATCAAATTTTGTTTTTTTGAGTATTATTTCCATTGTCTTGGGTGACACTTTAATAGTTAAAAGCTACCTCCAGAATATAAAGTCAACTTGTAGAAAACATGGCCCAAAGGATTTATAATGGAGTACCAAGTTAGGGACAGCTTAGCGTACCAAAACCTTGGCTTAGCATGATTCCTTGAGATTAGTTTTAGCACGGGTCCCAACCAGTATGTTGACAAGGACATCAGCACAGCATGTGGTAATGAACACTCAACTCTTGCCTGGCTTCCAAAGTGGAGAAATTGCATCAGTCAAGGAACAGACAGATGTACTTGAAATTAGTAAAGGGTAAGACATAAAGCATGAGTCTATTTTCTATGACCTCATGTAAAACAAAGTCAGCAAAGTGAAATTTTACTCCAGAAAAGCAACTAGAAAAATCTAGATATATTCTGCAAGCTGGGAGATGCTTGTAACTGTGGCTGGATATGTTTAGTGTCTGAACTGGTAGGTACATAAAAATCATTTGCTACCTTGGAATCTGAGGCAGGATCAAAACAATCCAATTAAAAGCCAGAGTTACTTGGACCAAATTAAAGTTCCTCAGCTGTTTTGTCCAAAGAAATTTTAAAAATTTAAATAAATTACCCCTAAATCTGTGACATTCTGAGTTTATAAGAATAGACTGTTCTTTTTGGCCTTTGTGGTATCTGGCTTTATGGAAGTGGAGGAAGTGATTTGGTTTGGTAGAAAGGATACAAGGTATACTGTATCTTTTTCTGGAGTGTTTGTTTTTTATTAGTACACATGGCAGCACATAAAGTTTACATTCCATGTGTGGAGTTGGTACACATACATAGCACATCTTAATTCCTTTTTAAGTCTAAATGTGTGGGACTGTGTTTGATTCTCAGCAGGCTTCCTGTTTCCTAGTCTTCCTTCCTCTTTTCCAGGCAGTTACTCTTATATTCAGAAAACCAAAGGCTATAAAACACAGAGAATTATGAGTGCAAATGCAAATTACAATCCTTCAGGAATGTAAGAAAGGTAGATTTAAATGAAAACAGATGTGATGGACTAGCTGCTCCTGCTTGTGGTCTGATGCAGCAATATTATATAATATCATGCGCTCTAAAATTCCTGAGAGCTTCTGAATGAGTGATGGAATAAAATAATGATACAATAATCACAAGAGTACAGTCTAGAAAGTATGTTCAGGAAGAAATAAAGCTGGTGATGGCATGAAAATTGTGAGCTCAGCTGGAAAGTGGAAGAGGGAGACAGCATGTACCAGAGGGCTTGGTTAAATGAAGTATGCAGATATTTCATACCTGAAACTATACTGTTGTGGCTAAGAGTATGGTTTTAGAATGAGACCAAGATGGGTTTACATCCTGCTATGATACCCACACAGGCATAAACACACTGCTCCCCTGCTAGCCTAGCTTCAGTTTCTGTTTCCATAAAAAAGCTTTTATAAAACCTCCCTGGAGCATTTGGAGTGAGGGCTATCTAATAATGCTACAGGCTTTGGCAAAGAGAGAAATATAAATAAACAGGGAATTGTGGTTGTATCTTATGGATTACCATATTGTTTATTAATCAGGGTATTTAACATGAAATTAGTGCAAAAGCCTTTACTTATTGTTTTAGATGACTCTATATGTCCCATAATATCTGGGAGTGTCTTATGGTGATCATTGAAAACATAATGATTATTGTACTTTGCTCGGTCAGAATTCTGGGTGATAGAATCCTTTCACTATATAAGTATTTATGCCAATACTGAAAATATACAGGGTTTGAGCTGGGAGGGGTAAATAATAATAATTTAAAAAGATAAGGTCTTGAAAAAATTCTATCTGCTTGGGAAAATACAAATCACTCATTCCCTAGACAGTGAGCCAGAAATGCAGAATAAGGATAAAAACCAGGTAGAGTGAAATGGGACACAGTTACTACCTTAGAATATTTGAGGCCCAACATATCCAGATGGACTAAAACCTTCCAGATGGGTGTTGGCCAATTTCCCATCTCTTCTGGGCTGACCTTTCAAAGAAGCATGCAAATATACACGCTTATAAAAGAGACGCAGGGTGGGGTAACGGCACCGAAACAACGGGCATCTGTCTTCCAGAGCTGGATTGTTTTTTTTCCATAGCTACTTTCTGTCTTAGTTGATCTTTTTGAAAGATGGGTAGTGAAGATACTACCTTCCTAGTGACATTTAGGGGACGTGGTTGCATTGATATCTTTCTGCTTGTGTAGATGGATCTAGCCATGAATGTAGAAAGCCTCAGGAGAGTAAAAGAAGCATATGCATGCCAACAGGGCCTTCACTGGCATAAAAACACTAAGATTACAAAATTACTTCAAGAATTTTACTGTTTAAATCAATGAGTTAAAATAAATACGAATTTTTTAAAATCATGATTTGCCCTGGGGAATCTTTAAGCAAACAATGGTTGAGGTCAGTGTCACACTCAGCCAGCAACCTTGCCTTTGGGTAGCCAGGTTAGTGGAGGAGGAAGAACCTTTCTGTCATGTTAGATTTTTATGTAGTAAAGGTGGAAAATATCCAGTAACACCATTGGATCATAGATTAGAATTATTGCATGGTGGAGGAAACTATCCATTTAATTTTAGGGTTAATTTTACTCACATTTTCTTTCTCTTAGATTTTATTTAAAATTTTTAATTTAGAGTTGACCTTCAACTCTATATTATATCATTTTACTCCTTTAGAGCTAAATGATTAAGATTGGATTTAAATATTCAGGGTTATTAAAATTTGAAATTTCTCATTTTTGGTATAAATTGACTACACCTATTAAAAAAGTCCTGCATAAGGATCACTTTCCTATGTTGTGATGCTTTGGTTTTAATAATAATTGCAATAATGATGATGAAGTTAACCCACACTGGGATATCTCTCTTTGTGATATATCAACTTTATTCTAATAATTTCATAGAGCTTTGATAGTAACATGTATGAATGGCCAAGGTATCTTTACATAACTTTGATCTTTACTTAAGCTAGTCTTTTAGTCCAGTTTTTTAAAAATGTCATAATCTGTTTTGGTTTTTGGCTACCAATTGTAATTATTTTCATACTGAATAGAAAAATGAGCATTTCTGGAAATTATATGCCTTTATATAAGCCATAAAGATTATCCCATCAAAAGTTTTACAGTAGCTTAGAACCATTGTGACTTAAAAAAAATTTAGAATTTTCAAAGGTCTTTGACTCCCATTTTATCTAATGCAGTAACTAAGAGCTCATTTTTCATTCTTTGTGGCTGGTTGCCCTAGAGTCACATGTCAGTTTCTTCTTTTTATTAGCTGCAAAGTTGACCTGAGACAAATTACTCAGCTTTTTGAGCTCAGTGTTAAATGGGAATGGTGATTGCTGCAAAGCAGTAAGAACAGTCTTTACCATGGCAGGTATCCTGTGAGTCTTTTAAAAAAATTACGAACCTTTGTGGTTCATAGTCATTACCACAAAGCAATTCCCCAGGGCACAGAGGCAATACCTGTAGGGGTCAAGCGTGCAAACCTTTGATGACTGCATCACTTGGCGGCTGCACAAGCGTCAGCAGGCTGTTTAACCTGACTCAACTTCCTCATTGTAAAGTGAGAGAGACTCTTAGTGCCTGCTTTGCACACTTATTGTGAGACTTAAATGAGATGTTTGTAA
Organism: Dinomys branickii; assembly: GCA_004027595.1. Taxonomy (NCBI): domain Eukaryota; kingdom Metazoa; phylum Chordata; class Mammalia; order Rodentia; family Dinomyidae; genus Dinomys; species Dinomys branickii. The sequence goes on from PVLD010027173.1 coordinate 12,692, forward strand.
AGACTTGTGGTGAGTCAGATTTCACTCACATCCCATCCAGATGGGCAGAAGACCTGCAGCTCTTTAGTTTGTTAGCTTTAACCAATGTGATCTTCTTCCTGAGCAAACTTCTAGAAGGAAAAACTAATTAAATGTCCCCGTTGCTTTAAATCCTAACCCAGTGTATTGACTTTTGATAGTGCTGCATCTCCAGGAAAATGGGCTCAGACTTTCAGATCACTGGGTCTTCCAGCCTTGTTTTCTGTCTCCTCTCCAGGGGGGTGGCTGGGTGTGTGGGTGAGAGGGAGGGAGGAGCTTCAGCAGCCATTTGGTGAGAGAGGAGAGTCGGGAGCCCTCGGCACAGCGTCCATCACCGTGCTCTACTTGTCCTCCGTGGTGCTTGGCTTCCGGCCCTGCTGGACAGATGTTTGAGTTGCGGGGAAGCTGGTGTCTTTGGGTGTGGGGAGGGTCTCACAGCCTCCCCGGCTTTTTGAGCATCCTTTTATTCAGTGTGTCCCAGGCCCTCTGGGTCCTGTCCCTCTTCAGGGAGAGAGACTCTGCTGCAGGACCTTCTCGTTGCTCACCAGGTTGGTGCGCTGGCTCTCAGCGGAGCCGCTTTCTAGTCTATGGGGGTACCGAGGTAGGGCCTTTCTTTCTAGAGGCTTAGAAAGGAATGGAAGCTGAAACCCGCCACCCAAGTGGCTCCCTTTCATCTCTAAGACCTGCTTTGCATGCCAGCTTGTGAATATAACCTCTCCTTCCTTTTTCTGTCCCAAGGTGGTTTTCTATTTGAGAAGCAAAGATACAGCATAGCAATATCAATCCACAATATCAATGCAATGTAGTCATATAAGCGGTACGAGCTTTTACTATTCGGATGATTATTGAGTAAATACCAGCACAGGATTGTTGTTGTTTAGATTATTTTGAAAATCTTGGATGGCTTTATAGCGTCCGAAATGAAGATACCAGATGACATTTTACAGCATTGAGAGCACATGTATGTGTAACATGAGAACGCCCACTGCATCTGCCTCTGCACAGGTCTTGCCTCTCCTCTCTTTTTCCCAGGTCGGCTTTGCGTCCCAACAATGTGAAGTGAGTTTTCTTCCCTGGGAGATTTTATAACTGCTCTCTGGTCACCTCAAACCCGGTTCCCCCGTCTTCTCCTAGTTTCCTACCTTTACGCCTGCCCTGAGAGTCCTGACCACGTGGAGGGAAGAAGCCATCCCTACTCCAGTGCTGTGTTCTCTTTATTTCCTTTGCTGCCTGTTGCGCCAAGAGTTTATACATCTTACTGTTGCTTTAGCCCGGTAGAATATAGTAAAACTTCAAAAGGACAGGACGGTGTCTGTCTTATTCCCTCCTGTATTCCCCAATCAGAGGATCTAGAACTACAGAGCTTAATACATAGTTATGGCTCATAAATGAGGGTTATCTTGCTTCATTATTAACATTGGATGTGCATGAAGCAAACATACATGGTGGAAAGCATGCAAACAGGGTTATCTACAATTTCATTATGTACAATGTGTGACAGTGGCTTTATCCCTATAATTTTGTTCTGCACCGGTGGTGGTGGCAGGGTGGGCCAGCTATGTCTCCCAAGCAAGATATCTTTTAAAGGAGATATCATAGCTCGTATTTCTCTTGCATCTTTTAGCATATTTAGTTGCTCCATAAATACGTATCTGTGGTTATCGATTGTGGGAGTGGGGGGGTTGATGAAAGAAAATGAGAATGTCTCTGTGATTAAGCTGGGAAGATTTTTCAGGGAAGGCAGAGTTCTAGAAATTATTTCACTGATGGAAAGAACATCACATATTTGCTTTTTGGGAGAAGAACAGTTCTCAGACTCTCAGGAGTCTCAGAGCCTGTCAGCCATGGTTGATGTAGAAATCTCATTTTGAGCAAAGAGTTTTGGGGTAGCCACGGATGAAAACTATTCATTTCAGGATTGGAGCCTCCACAGGGAAAGATTAGAGGTGGGAATGGAGCAAGAGTGTTGTTCCAGAAACTACTGCTGGGTAGCAAATGACCTTGTGACTTTGCAGTGGAGAGCTATCATTTTTTTATGCTCATGTAGGAGGCTAGGGATCAGGAAGTCAGTGTGAACATAGCAGGGATGGTCTGTCTCTGCTCCAGCTGCAAGACCTAAAGGACTCGGGAAACTAGGGCTGGGGTCACCCAAAGACTCTTCCACTCACACGTCTGCTGACTAGGATTGCTGCATGGGACCTCTTCATGTAACTTGGCTTCCTCCACCTTTGTGGTTTCAGGGTTGTCTGCCATTGTATGTGAAGTGCAGGGTATTGAAGATGCATATTTCAGAAAGGAGACGAGTTGCATAGCTTTTCATTCCAACCTGAACACCATATGACATCCATTCCATGGTCCCTTCTTGGTTGTAGCAGTCACAAGGTCACCCAGTTTCAAGGGGAGCAACACAGAGCTCTCTGCTTGATGGGAGGGGTGTCTAAGAATTTTGGAACTATATTTTAAATTTCTACAAGGTTAAAAGAGGCAAATGGACAGGCGGGTTGGGGCTCTGCACTTTGGAAAAGGAATGAGCTTGTGCCTGCTCTGGATTTAGGTTAATAGTCACTGTGCTTTTGCTCTGATCCTCAGTCTATTTTTTGGACAACCTAGAGTTCTTTGAAGATGTTCTGAGAGAAGAATTTTTTCTCAGCTTTCACGTGTTCAGGAGCTGAAAGCAGGAACCATTGGAAATCCCTGGTGGCCAGAACCAAAGCAAGAGGCACTCTCAGGTGTAATACGGTCACCGAGCAGAAGTGACTCTTTATCAGAACACGCGCTTTCCCTCCCTGCCTCCAGCCCAAGCTACTGACCCTTCTGTCTTTCCACAATATCTCTTCTCCTGCTCTGTTTTTTATTTTTCATTCCTACCCTATTTCTAACCCCAACGTTTCATTGAGTTTACTTCTCTTGGCTCTGAGAGTGGGGAAGGCTAACTGCTGAATTTGTAATACTACGTTCAGCCAGCCACCAGGAAGCAAGTCGAAATCCCCAAGCTCATTTTTACTGCTGTTTATTTTAACATGTTTATAAGAAATAAAAGGAGCAAGCATTAGCTAATTGTGCCAGATAGTCCTATTTTCTCAACAATGCTTATTTTTATTAACACAACTGATAGAAAATGAAATTAATCTTCATCAAAACGCCTGCTAATATAAAGCTGAGATTCCTAAGCAACCAAGAATTAAGAAATACAATTATAACATTGCTATTTTGGGAGTTTTACATTAAGATCCTACACAATAATAAAATGTTGAAGTAGAATCATAAATTTTGCCTAGAATTTAGGAATGTGGCAGCTGTTCAGGGGCACATATACAAGAAAACTATGAGCTCAAATAGAATTTGCTGAGGAGTATACATCAATTTGCCATCAGGATAGGCAGTATGAAAAGCCCTGGACTCTTCCCATTAATCACTGGAAATGTGGCAACTCTCACAGAGATCAATAGTGGATTGAGGTTTTTATTTTAGATAGAAAACTCCTTTTCATTTTAGTTCTGAAAATTAGCTATCCATATAAGAGCCCTGTACTTTAGATATTTAGACACAGCAACTTTAATTTTTTTTATTTCTTAGTACATGTTCGTAGGACATAATGTTTCCATTCCGCATAAGGAATCGGCACATGCACAAAACACATCTCAATTGCTCTTTTCCTCCCCTTTCTTTTCCCAGTCTCCTCCTCCCCCCATCTCTTCAGCCTCAACTCTGTGTTTTGGACATTTGCAGGACTTAATGTTTCCACCCCTTGTGTGGAGTTGATACATTTACAAAACACATTTAAGTCCTTTTTACAATCCTGTATCCTCTCCCTTCATCTGTCCCCTTCTCTCTCTGTCTCTTGATGCCTTTCCGCTTTGAGAACCACCCATCTCCCTACTTCCTATTGTCTTTTATTTTGATCTTATACTTTCAATTTCTCATGGAAGAGAAACCCTATGATATTTGAGTTGGTATGTCTGGTTTAGTATTATCTCAAGATGCATACATTTTCCTACAAATGAGTTGAGTTTGTCTTTTTTATGGTAGACTAGTACTCCGTTGTGTATACATACCACACTTTGAAATTCCACTCGTCTACTGATGAACATAGGAGACTACTTCCAAGATTTAGCTGTTGTGAGTTATGCTGCTATAAACATGGATATGCATGTGTCACTGTACTATGATGCCTTTAACTTTTTCTGGAAGATACCTAGAAGGGAATAGCTGAGTCAAAGATATTCCTCCTTTCAGTTTTTTGAGGAACTGCTACAGTGATTTCCATGGCAGTTATAACAGTTTACGTTCTCACCAGTAATGTAGAAGGGTTCTTTTTCCCTGAAGCCTTGCCAGCATTTGTTATCATTTGATCTCTTTATGATGATCATTCTTCCTGAGGTAATATGGAATCTCAGTACTGTTTTAATTTCCATTTTTGTAATAGCCATTGATGTTGAGTATTTCTTCATGTATTTATTGGCCATTTGTATTTCTTCTGTGAAGGGTCTATTCCTCTAGCCCAGAGCCAGCAACTTTTAGAAAGAAAATACACAGGAAGAGCACTCTTGATCTCCTGAGGATGGACATCGGGAATGGGGTAAATTTTGATGGGAGATGCTCCCCCATTATTTTGTCATTGCATGTAGTGAATTTTATTTTGTTGTTGTTTTGATTTAGCAAGAAATAGCTCTGTTGTTTTTCAGTGATGGAATGGATCTTTTGTCAGTAGTTAAGGATGAAATGATAATTTTAGAAAAATTGCAAGATGATCTGTTGTGTGGAAAGCCACCCAGGGCCCAAGTATTGGGAAGAGTGAGGAGCTGCTGGTGATGTCACCGGGGCAAAATATAGTATAAAACTCTCAGACTTTGGGTCCCACTTTGCATCTGTAGCTCTGTCTCACTACTTTTTCTTTTGTGTTCTTGAGCAAGATAGTTAACTTCAATAGTGTATAACTATACAATTTGGATTAGTATTTACTATGTAGAAGTATGTTTTAGACATTAACATATTACCATTTTTATAAATTCTTTAGCAAAGTATCTGCTAAGCAAATCTCAGCAAATATGCCCATCAAACGGATGTGAGCCACTGTGTCATAAATAATAAGCAATACTTACCTTATAGAATAAGTACTGTAGTATTTTCATGTATCTAAGTAGTGAGCTATTTACTGTCTTTTGTGAAGTTTTCCTAGAAGTTATAGTGAGACTTCTAACCACCTCTTGGCTGGATATAGTCATGACAATGTCTGTGAAATTATTTGAGGAATCATTGTCTTTCATAGGTTCCCCAAATTCTACCACTTACAGGTTAATTCCTCAAAGGGTTTGAACAAATCTCCAAAATTCAAAGTCTTCTATTTCAGTGCAATTATGTCTTGTAGTCAGGAAGGGTAGGGGAGTTGGACAGCGAGGGGAAATAGGTTAAGCCAGAGGCTGCAAACTCTATTCTTGTTTCTCTTGGAAAAACTAGATAATCAAGCAACACGTTTTGCAGTTGCTTTGTTTTGATGGGAGGTTCACCCCTTATCCTTGACATACTCGATGCATTTTGACTGTTTCCCAGTTCTCAACAACCTCTGAAAACTTGCTTGTGGTTTATCAGGGATGAGAGCTAAGAGACGTCAGTCAAGTGTAGTTTACAGAGGGTGGATTGTGTGTCAAGAGGGTTCTATAGCTCTAATATCAGATAACCTGGGGCAGCTGGCTTCACCCTTGCGCTTGTTTATTTCTCTAGAAGAAGATGACTTGGAACTTCCAGTCTCTACTTTCTCTTACTCTCTGGTTCTCCACAGTAGTCTAGATCCAACCTGAAAGGAGTCAGCATTAATGAGGCAAAGAATGTCCCTGGCCATCTGGTCTCTTTACAGTGTAGCATAGGCTCCATAGCTCAGAAACTGCTACCAAGCTACTGAGCCCACTCCAACCTCTCCTGACATCAACTCCTCTAGAACTGTGCTGCCTTTACGACGGGCACCAGTTAGATGTCACCAGTCAGTCATTAAAATGAAATAAAATGAAAAACCCAGTTCTTCACCCCCACATTTCAAATGTTCAATTGTACATGTGGCTGATGACTACTAGGGTTGTCAGAGTAGATGTAGAAAGAACATTTCCATCACCACAGAAATCATGGAGCGTGCCACTCGGGAAGCTGTGTGCCTTTGGAGTTGTAGCTGCTGATCTGACCTCAGGGGGTCTTTACAGTCTTTACAGTCTTTACTTGAGCATCCTAGGGGAACCTTCTAGTTTTAATTAACTCTGGTTAACAAACCCATTGTTCCAATCTAAATAAGAGTTGCTCAGCATTCCATTCTGATGAGTATTAGCCAGGCAGTCAGCATGGTTTAATAAACATCACCCACTCACTATGTACTGCTCAAATGAGGAATGAATCTGTCTGTGTCTGCAGATAAATGCGTAATAAGCGGGGAGCAGAGGAGAACAAGAAAAAAGGAAATGTTTAGCTTGGTTGAAATGTAGGAACCAGAAAATCTCTCTAGATTTCTTCCTTTATGGAAAGTCACAGCCAGTTGAAACAGAAGGACCAGTTCATAATGTTTTCTGCCTTTGTATATTAATATTGGCATTTATTGCAATTTTGCAAACTAAAGAATTAACGAGTTCCAAACTAAACAAAAGTTCTATAAAATGGTTTGTCCTGTCTAGAGGTTTTAGTATGTGTCAAGCACAGTGCTGCCTGTTTCTCATATCTTCTCTCATGTGTGCTTCACAATAATTCTCTAACAAGGGCCAGCAAAGCAAGCGAGAACTCTAGGAAGTGGGTAATGCACAGGTTTTGGAGGAAAGCAGGCTGGGCTTAACTTCAAGTTCCTGCCACTTACTAACTAAGATTTGGGCATCTACTTAACATCTGTTAGCGCCAGAAGTTATTTGTAAAATAGAGAACATCGTATTTGCTTTGTAGTATTGTTGTGAGGATTGAGACAGATGAGGCAAATAAAGTGCTTAGCATGTTGCATGGCACACAGAATGTGAATAAAGGGGAGGAAGCATCTCTTCAACCTTGTAGCGATGTGTTGTGTGCATAGTGTACCCTCGTCAACTCTGTGTTTGTTGAACAGATGGTTGGATGGGAAGATGGAAGTCAAGTTTTCCTCCATCTGCAGAACATTTGCTGGAAATTCAGGTGGAATGATCTGGTGCGGGGGAGGCAAAACCTCTTAGCCAATCCCATTGGCATGAGATGCAATTTTAAAATCTATTTACTGAGTCTATACCACTAAAGTCCCAGTTAAAAGTAAATATTACTTTAGAGAAGGAATAAACTAACCTGTTGTGTATCCTGGCTTTCGCCTGGTGGCTGAGCCTCCCATTGCAGGCAACACTGGGTGGAAACAGTCCTGGGCTGCAAGCTGGAGGCTCTGGCCTACATGTATGGCTTTGATAACATCTAACATCACTTGCCCGGGCTGCTGGGTCTCAGTTTTCCTGCTACTTAAATGGCAGATTATACTAGATCTTGGTAATGGGTTTGATTAGTAGTTCTGAAACTAGGGATATGATGCAGGTAAATTTATGGTGAGGAATCAGGCAGTCATTAGATTGGAAGGACTCTCAAGGTGTCAATGTGGGGATTATGGCCCCGAAAGGACAGGAAGTGTCTAGGCAAAGTGGTCATGGGCTCCCTGGGGAGGGGCACAGGGGCATTACAGGACAGTGAGCAAGGCTCAACAGTGACAGAATTAGGACCGCCTCCCAGTTTTGTTGGAAGCCAATGTGGTCTATGAACATCACCCAGGAGTTTTGCTGGATGGTGAGCAGCGTCATTAGATCCTCTGGAGAAAAGCCAGTTGACTGCTTTAAATGTGATCTTCTACACGGCACCCTTGGGCAAGGACACTTTGTGTGTAATGTGGGAAATTCCTGTGGGGCATTCCAAGATAGGACTGTCAACTTGGTGGTAAAATCTTGGACTGCCAGGAAGCTGGGTTCTGAGTGACTGGCCCAGCTCACAGCAATCAGGAATAAAGCAGCTCTTTGTGGCTGTAGGTGTCCTGGCGACCAGTTGTGCACCCAACAATTACTGAACATTCCACCAGTAGGCATCACAGTGAACATTTCACATGGATTAGCTCATGTGAAGCTCAGAGAGCTTCATGGTGTGGACAGTAATATCCTCTTAACACAAATGAGGAAACAGAGCATAAAGTAGCACAGCTGAGATTTGGATTTGGATGCCCAAATTCCGACCTTTTCCCAAGTGTGTCACAGGAGTTCTGCAGACAACACTCTGCTGTAGTTCAGTGTTCTTTGCCCAGGAGTGTTGGGGATAGCATTACTGTCTTCGTATTATTGTTATTTTCAGGCATTTCAGGAACAAAGAAACAATCACCACCACTGGTTCCTATTATCATGCACTCTGAGAGAGAATTTGAAGTCGTTAGTTTATGTTTTTTTTTCTTTTTTTTTTTTTT
>PVLD010027174.1:0-21129 GCA_004027595.1 Dinomys branickii
CGGATGGTTCCTTCTTTTGGGCTGGAGGTACAGCTCAGTGGGCTAAGTGCTTGCCGAAGGCTGCATCTTGACGGGCTCTCAGGGAATCCCCTCTCTGGGTTCACGCGCATCCCTCACCTCTGACGTAGGCCTTGTGCGCCCAGCAGGCTCTCTCAGTGTCCAAAACTGCCAGGATCTGTGGAGAACAGAACACGGGCACGAGCGCAGCTCGATGTGTTCAGCACCACAGACAGCGCCGACGTTGTGGGGCCGGGGGAGCGGAAGTGGAAGGCTGGCTGTTAGGCGAGGAAAGGAGTATGAAAATCATCTTAGAGACCATCTAGTCTAACCTCCTCAGCTTACGTGAGAGGCAACCCAAGAACAGAGAGAAATGACTCGTTCAAGGTCATCCATCTAGTCAGAGACAGCCGGAGATGGGGGCCAGGAGCCCACTCCTTCATATTTCAAGGCCCTCACATAGCTGGTGCCCAAGATTTCTTACTGGAACACTGAGAACTCAAATCATGAGCTCCAAAATGAAAATCTGATGCAGGTAGACAGGAAACCAGAAACCCCAGGAATGTAAGGAGCTGAAAGAGCACCTGCCCCTGGTGGGAAGGGCTGTGATTTGGCTTCTAACTCCAAATTCTTGACAAGATCCTACTTCTTTCTCTAAGGTTATGTGGACTTTCAGAAACAATTTAGTTACCATGGTAACCTCATCCCAGTGTTCATCTCCATGGTGATTCATTAGAGTTTTTCACCCTCTGGTGTATTCACATGCAACTGCCTATATGTACATCCCAGAAAAGTTAATATAAAATTACATTTTTGGAGTAGAGTATCTCATTACTCGAGCCTGCAGCCAAGATCATAACAAACCACACTACGGGGGACATGCTCCACGGCACAGAGGAAGGACCCAGACAGTCTTTGGGGCAGCGCTGCCTTTCCATTGCCAGTGTAAACCTCTTCTAATCTTTGTAGCTTGGTGCATTTTAAGCTCACCATGGGCACACGTCATTTCTTTTTGTGTCTCCTCTAGTGTTGCCTGTGCTGGTGAGGAGTACTAGGACAAGAATAAAGGCGGCTGGTCCTACTGACTACAACCTCTGTAGCACCTCAAGGCTGACCCTCCTGCTTCCCTTGCCCACCACATACCAGCTTGGGGCACCCCTGCGGATGGTGGGCTAGGTGCAAGACTGTCCCAAAAGGAGGTAGGCACTGTTCAAATGTTGGCCCCACCACCTTCTATCGCCGGGCCTGTTTCCTGATTCACAGTGAGAAGGTGACACAGAACCACCAACCTCACCCTGCAGAGGGGGCCCAGCTGATTTCCCGTGCCCAGAGAGCCTGACATCCACAGGGATGTCAGGCTTTCCTGCTTTGGGCTCTGTCCTGGGCCAAAGTTCCGTTTAGCAGTTAAAGAAGAAGAAAAAAATCCTATAATAAGGAAGGAGAACATAACGTGTTCAGTACATAATGTGCTAAAATAGAATAGTTTATGGGCCAAAAAGTGATGTGTGGTACCGAACAATGGGAAATAGATGTGTTCTAGTCCATGGGGATTTCCAGGCCTGGCCTGAGAATTTGAGTTTATGGGATAGCATGAGACTGCATTCCTTTCTTTTTATAGGCGGGGTGCTTGTTACCTTTCTTGACCCCTTGCCTACCCATTGGTGCCAGCTCTGTCTCATTCTGCATCCCTCCACTCCCAACCCTGCCCTAGGTACCCTAGTGATGGCATATGGTGGAACAACAGACACACTGTGGAGGCAGACACACAAGAACCTCATCCTAGGTCTCTCATTTCCTGGCTTAAACTGACCTGTCTGCACCTCCGTGGTCTTCTCTGCGAACCCCCACATATCGAGTTACTGTGAAAATTAAATAATGAAATGTCTATAAAATGTTTGGCTCATAGATTAGATTTAGTAAACATTGGTTCTTCCTTAACTTGCCCCTTGCCCATCTCCCTCATAACTTCTGAATGGTTGCAGACTCCATCCTGGATCATGAGCTACTTCTCTCAAAAATGATCCCAGGACAGTAGTGGGAAAGAAGTCGGGACATGAGGACCCCAGGTGCAGTCAGTCACCAACTAAACTTGTTCATCAAAGTTCATCTGCAAGGCAGAATCATGTTCTGGAGCTGTTCCACTCACCTGGACAGGGGCTCAGAAACTTGGAATCAACACAGTGATCATAGGAGATCCGTTAAAGAAAGTGTGGTATACACACAAAAGAAAACTACGTTTTATTCTTAAAATGAACACAGCTATCTGTTCCTGATAAGAAACATCATCACTATATATTGCAAAGTAAAAAAAAACAGTATCGTAATATATATTTGTTATAGTTTGTGTCTGCATGTCCCCCCAAATCCTCATGCAGTCATGGGGCGGGCTTTTAGAGTTTTGATTGATTGGATGTGAGTGCTACACCTCCCTTGGAGCAGATAGTTTGCATATGTGAGGGAAAGAGGCTCGCTCTTCCTGCCACTCCTCCCTTTTCGCTCTTGTTGCTTTGCTATCTTCTACCTCCATGAACAGTAGCCCTCTGCCATGTGCCACTCTGCCTTGGAGCCAGCTGAGTATGGACTGAAACATCCACAGACTGTGAGCTAAATAAACCTTTCCTTCCTTAATTTTGGGTGTCAGGTATTTTGTTCCAGCAACAAGAGAACAGTAACCAAGACAATATTCAAAACAGTACATAATGTAGTAATGTAGTACATAACAGTAGTAATGTTTTGGGGAGAACAACTTTAATTTTAACCCTATGGACTCCTAAACAAAAGAAAAGATATATGCCAAAGGATTCACAGTAATTCTCCCTGGGTTGTAGGACATACCAGCTAGTTTTTGCCTATACTTTTCTTTCTTGGTTACTATAGGCATTAGTTACTTACATAATAATTTTAAAAGGAAAAACACACTGAAGATGAACCCATGGTTTCAGGAGTCTCCTGGCATTCAAGGACCTGGCATAGCTTAGCTCTCCCTCCTTCTGGACTAGGGGTTTTGTGATTCAGTGTCTCATACTAGCCTGGCCTAACTATATCCTTATTGACTGTGTTAGTCAGCTGTCTCATTGCTGAGACACAGCACTGATGCCCACATCTTGAAGAAGGAAAGGTTCAACTTGGCTTGTGCTTTCAGGAGAGTCAGTCCCTGGTCAGCTGGCTCCAAGGCAGAAACGTTATGGTGGAAGGGCACAGCACAGCAAAGCTGCTCAGTTCATGGTGGCCAGGAAGCAGAGCAGGGGAAAGAACCAGAGAGGAGCATGAGATGCCCTGGGAAGACCCAGGGCCAGTCTTCCAAGCCTTATACAGACACAGCCAGGAACATGCTCTGTGAATTCAGCAGGCACCTCTTAACTCAATGAAGTTGACACATTAGGTTTGACAGTCACAATCTACCCTTGTCAGCTTCACACCCAGACACATCTTCTTAAACCACACGTAACCTCCAAATAAAAACAATGACAGGTTCATACCTCTCCTAACATAACTATCCCATGTCCAACCAGAAATGCAATGTCTTTTCCCCAGAGTCTCAATGGCGGTAGCATTTCTCAAAAGTCCAAGTCCAAGTCTCTTCTGAGACTCAAAGCAAACTCTTAGCATGAACCTCTATAAAAATAAAAAACAAGTTACATAATCCCCAGGTACAATGGCACAGGGTAAACATTCCCATTCCCAAAAGAAGGAATAGGAGTATAGAAAAGAATCAAACCAAAGAAAGACCAAAATCCAGCGGGGCACACCCTAAATCCTGTACCTCTGAGTCCAGCATCTGGGGCACACAGCGCTAAAATGTGAGTTCCACAGGGCGTGGTGGCCTCAGCCCTGCGGCACTGCTGGTTGCAGTCCTCATAACCTTTCTTGGGGTTTTTCCACTCAAGGTCTACAGCTCCCTTTGGCTAATGTTCTGTGTCCTTGATGCCTTAATTACTTTTCTCATTGCTAAAACAAAATATTAGACATCCAAAATTTAAGAAGGAAAGGCTTATTGTAGCTCAGTTTGTAGAGGTTTCAGTTCATAATCAGCTGGGTTCAAGGCAGCTGGAGTGGCAGAGGGGCACCACAGAGGAGCAACAGTCCATGGTGGGCAGTAGGAGACAGCAAAGCAGCAAGCAGCAGCAGCAGTAAGCAATGAGGCAGAAGTCTCTCCCTTTTATCCTTTCCGGGCTACACACCTTTCGGGTGGTGCCACCCATATCCACAGTGAAGCTTCCTATTATCCACACCCAGAACTATGCTTCACCCATCAGCGGACTGATTTAGTAATCACACACTCTTAACTGTAGCATCACACAATTTAAACCCAGAATCACACACCCTGGAACCAGTCACCTCTGAAAATCTGCACCTATGATTACATGAGGCTCTGGGGGACGTCTAGATTCAAGATGTAACATCTGGTGTGTATAGCTTCCTGGGGTCTCCACTGCATCTTTGGCTTCATTCCTAGTTTTATCCATGACCCTTTCAGGGGCTCCTTGCCTAGCTTCCCAGGACTTCCTCTGAAATCTTGGTGGAAGCCTCCTTGACTCCACAACTCTTGTATTCGTGCCAGTAAAACCAGCATGATGCAGACGACACCATGGTCTCCTGTCAGCAGAACCAATAGCCAGGCCCCTTTGGACCATGGCTGCTGCAGCTTTTGAGTACCTGGGTGGCTGAGCATGGTAAAATGAATCCCAAATAAACCAATTCCCTAGGTGACCCTTCTTGAGTAGGTATCCTAGGGATTCTCCTCTCAAATGAAAGGTTGACACTTTTATACACTTATACCTGCCATGGCTGGGGTCTTGCTGATTCCTGAGATGGCCTAAAGGAATCTTCCTTTTTGTCCCTGTATATAATATTTGAGTCTGTTTTGTTTTTCTTTTTGAGACAGCGTCTCACTATGTAGTTCAAGCTGGCCTCAAACACATATGTAGGCCAGGGTAGCCTTGAATTCATGGCAATCCTCCTGCCTCAGCTTCCCAAGTGTTGGTATTTCAGGTGTATATCACTACAACTGGCCACATGGTTTCTTTTTAATGGTGCTAATCTCTTTAGCAACTACACTTCCTTTTTGTGTGTTTGGGGGTGTCTTTTTGAGACAGGGTTTCACTATGCAGTTCAGGCTGGCCTTGAACTAACTTTGTAGCCCAGACTGGCCTCAAACTCAAAATAATCCTCTTGCCTCAACCTCCTGAGTGCTGGGATTACAGGTGTGCCACCATGCCCAGCCCCACACTCCCTTTTGACCCCAATTTAATACATGGTTTGTTCTGGGCCAAATTTTAAGTTTTCTAAATTTTTATGTTCTGCCTTTTGCCCCTCATTTTAATTATAAAGGTGGCTTAAAGCATCCTCAATACACATGCCAGCGCCTGAATGCTGTCTTGAATTTTCCTCTCCCAACCTAGTGCACTGCCTTTAATCCCAGTCTCCTGCAAAGTCTCAAGGCATGGGCAAAATGTAGACAAATTTTCTGCCAGAGTGCAACACACATGCCCGCTGATCAGATTGCCAAGATTCGTGACTCCCAGCGGAGACCTCCTGAGCCCAGCCTTTACTGTCCGCATTCTCATCAGCAGCCTGGTCTTTTGAACGCCAATCAGAATCAGCCACATAGCTCTGTTTAGAGCATAGTAGGACTTCTCTACCCCAGTTTCCCTAACCTATCCAAACCCCTAAGCCAGTTTAAAAGCCTCTAAACCACGTGGTGATCATATACAGCCACAGCAGTGACCCTGTATCTCTGATAACAATTTTCTGTACTGGTCACTGCTGAGAGACACTACATGACACCCAAAACCTAAAGGAGGGTAAGTGTAACCTCGCTCATGGTTTTGGGGATTCAAACCATGGCTGTGAAGGGCACAGTGGAATAAAGCTGGCTCGTTCATGGCAGCCAGGAAGCACAGCGAGAGGACTGAGTGAGGGTGCCCAAGGCCACATCTCTGTGACCCACCAGACACAGCTGCAAGCATGGTCTACTAATTTTTAGGCCTTTCTTAATCCTATGAAACTGATATGTTGGGATTGTCACACTGACCTTGAATTTCATATGGATCTGACGAGAGATATACATATACTTTAAAACATATTTTTCCACTTAATTCCCTACATGATCAAGAGCTTTCCACGTACATTCTGCTTTAAATTTTCCAACCATCCACAGAAGTCAATTAATGTGTCCTGTTTTACAGATGAGGAAACTGAGGCCTTGGGAATTTAAGTGGCTTCTCTGATACCTAAAAAGTGAGGGAGTGAGGTCCTGAGCCCAGGCCTGAGTCTGAGAGTTGTCTCTTCCACTCCAAGCCTTGCTGCCCTGCACACTACCAGCGCCCACTCTCCTGCCTGGCCTTTGATGAGTGCTCATTTCTGTGTGTGAGCCAGGCCACACGTCATGTGCTCCCCTCACTGACCCCCCAGTGAAGCTTCAGGAGGTACAGAGAGGCAGGGAGGAAGAGGAGGGTCCACCTGGGACAGGTAACCGCTTTTTCTTCTATTCCCAGCCCCAGTGTTGCTGCTTCACCTCTTTATTTTCCTGCCAAGACATGAGAATGTCTGTGCTTTGCTGGGGCTCTGTGCCGACCGACCCGGGGCAGGAGGGAGACTGCTGCGTCCTGCTCGTCGTGCTGGGTGCGCTTTGTGTCTCCTGCGCTTCTCCCTCTGTCTCCTCCCCTCCGCGCTCTCCCTTCGTATCTTTGCCCTTCCCACTTTCTTCCTCTTCCTCCTTCTGCCTCCTCTTCCCTTTTCCCTGCCCAAAGCTCTGGCTCTTGGCCAAGACAGAAGGAGAACCTGGGGCAAGACCCCAGCAAGAGGACTGGAGTTGCACAAAGGGCGGCTGGGACACTTGCTGAACTTCAGCTTTGGAGCAAAGGCGAAGTCCACGGCTGCCAGCCTCGCACAGCCTGGCCCCACTCAGCAGGGATCTGGAAGTCTGTTCAGTGGTCATTAGTGACAGATGCTGGCTGCTGTCCATCTGGCTGTGTCACTGTCAGTGACCAGGGCCCATATCCCAGGTTTCTGCAAGGCAGTCCCCTGTAAAACAGGAGGATCCTGGTGCACAGCAAGCCCAAAGGCGTCCACAGAACTCCAGTCCCATGGGTACTGGGCCCAACAAGAAAGTTGAGGGAACAGAAGATGGCCACACTGGGTCTCCACGTGGATGGTTATTTCTGTAGTCCCATTACTAACATCTGAAGGCAGAACATGAGCTGCTTGCTTCTCGGCAACCTGCTCAGCACCCAGCACCAAAAGTGTCCAATGGGATGGGCCTAGTATACTAGCACTGGCTTGTGCATTAGTAAGACCTGGGTTTGCCTGTCATCTCTGATACCTGTTCACTGAGGGCATGGCCTTGAGCCCCCAGATGGCAATCCTATGAAAGCTGGTTTGTTGACTCTGTGGCTAAAAACTGTTCAAAGCTAACGTTCTCCAAGGATCAGACTCCCCCTGTGCATGAACCACAATGTACCTATCAGAACCTCGGAGTTAGATAGCACAGCTGTGACCACAAGGGGAAGCACCTAGACTCCTGCTTTGGGCTGGCATTCAGATTATATCACCTGCTCGGTGTGACCTTGCTTGACGGGAGAGGATTAGGGACTGCACTCGGAGGACGGTACTCAGAAATCCCACCAAGCCCTTGGTGTTCAATGTGGGTGTGGTCCGCATTCACAACGGGTGGGTTTATCCCTTTTCTCATAGATTAGAATACTCGATGCGTGACATGCTTGCCGTGCCCACCACTCGTCACGCTTTCTTCTCTCACACTGAGACCATCTCTACCAGTCCAGTCTGTTCTGGATCTGCTGCTTGGTTGGGGCCCAGGGAGGATTACCCCCAGCAGCCACCACTGTGTACTCCTCTGTGTGACCTTGGCTTCCACAAGCAAGCGGGAAGGAGCGTGGATGTTACGATGAAAACCCTCCCCACTGTTCACTGTTCCAGAGTCCATCTTGCTGGTGAGGTTACAGCTGACCCCAGAAGTACATCTCTGCCTCAGAGAATGGGATATGGAAGGCTTGGCTGCGGCCTGGGATGCATGGAACCGGCTACTTCTCTTCACGGCTACTGGAGGATAGGACTAGACTCTTAGCTCACACCCGGCCCTGAACCTGGCCCACAGTAGGTTCACAATTGACATTAGTGGGGAGACTGAACATGGGCAAATTCATTAAACTTTACCTCAGTTTCCCTCCTAAAAGCAGGAAACTAGGAGAATTCTGCTCCTCTTACTCATCAAGGCCCTAGCTTCATGACCTCAAGCAAACTTTTTGTGCTTCATCTGTAAAATGAGAATAGAATGAAACCTTTCTCACAAAGGTGGGAACTCAGTGCTTGGCTCATTTAGTACTTGACATTATTTCTACATCCTACTTATGAAAGTTCTTTAAACTACAAAATGAGCCTGGCACGGTGGTGCATGCCTATAATCCCAGCACTCTTGGAGGCTGAGGCAGGAGGATCACAAGTTCAAGCCTAGTCTTTGTCTCAAAATAAAATATAAAAAGGAATAAGGATTAGTTCATTGCAAAAGCCCTGGGTTCAATTCTTAGTGTCACAAAAACAAAACTAAAAACATCTAAAAAACCCCACAAAATCCTTTGAAAATATGAATTACTAGTTTTCTATCTGGGGACCATATATCAGATTCTATTTTACTGGAAAAAGAGTTCAAATAATACACAAAACTAACAATAATCATAATAATTATGTCTACTGAGCATCTCTCAAATGTCAGGCCCCGTGCTGGCTACTTAACACACATCATGTCAAGGAGCTATGGGTGCTATCACTCCCATTTTGCAGATAAGAAAACGAGGCACAGACAGGTTGAGCCTCTCCTAAGTTGTGGAGCTAGGAACCATAGCAGCCAGGATTTGAAGACCAGGATCCCAGGCTTCTCTTTTCTGAATCCCGCACCCTCGGGGATTTGTCCTCTGCATCCTGGGCAAGCCTCACAGGAAGAGGTCTTGCTACATAGGAACCAGAGGTTCTGAGAACTAGGCCCCTTCCCCACTCTCCACTCAGCACTCACAGCTCAGGATTCTGGTCCGGTGTGGAGCTTCTCTGGAGCACTGTGCCTCACCGGCAACTGTCTTACAGAACTGGGTGTTCTCATCCCTGCCTGGAGTTCACCTACATAAAGGGGCTCAGTAAAGGCACCCCAGGGCTTCCAGGGGACTACAAAGGGCCACAAGTGTGACCCCCTCCTTCCCTCCTCTCAGGCCCCACCCCTGCAGCTGTTTTCCTCCTCGAGGCCTGAGCTTTGCACTTTGTGTGCCCACGCACGTCCACGCCCGCGTGCCCAGGACTGCAGACCTGTTGCGTTTCACAGAAGGAGGGCTCAGACGCACATGGCTGTGCACCGCTATCTTCACTGCCCTTTTAATTTGAGTCAAAGCCTTATGAAGCTCCCGACTAAGGCTTTCCTCTGTTAGCAAATTGAACTCCGGGATCGCCTTCCTTTTTCCCCAGCACATTCAGTAGCAGACCATTTCACTAGAGGAAAGTTTTGACAGTGTTCACTCTAGTTAGGCCAGGCAGAAGTGAAGTCGGTGTTCCTCCTGCAGCCCCCATTTTCCAGTCCTCTGGAGCTTTGTGCAACCCTGTGCAGCTCCCTGAGCAACGTTCTCAAGGCTACTGGGTTCCCCAATCTGCAGATACCTGTGCTACCCAGAGCTGGACATTCAGGTCCCCACACTGTTCCCACAAACCGGGATGGCTACCTGTAAGTCACACCAAACCATCAGTGAACACTGTCCACACTGGAAGATTTGTCTCAGAGGTGCTTGACAAAGACTCTCAGCCCCTGGCCTCACTGTCCTGTCCTGACCTTCTGACTGAATGCCCTGGGGCAGCAGGATGAGTAGGAAGGGGACATATCCAGTATTGATTCTGCATGCATAGGATTGCTTAGGAGCCGGGAAGAGGCCAGATCCTTGGGTTGGTGACCACGAATGATTTGCTGAGCTACTTCCCCTACAACGTCCGTATGTGCCTGGTACCAAAGAGAGGAAAAGTTCCCTCCACTTCTTGTTTCAAAGCCAGGGAAGGCGGCAACCATCTTCTCATCTTGGGAGAGGAGAGAAGAGGCGAAGTCCACTAGAGCCTTCTTCCCCACGTCTCCCAAGTACCAGGGCGCTTGAGCCGGGCGGAAGCAGGACTAAGGTCTGTGATGGTCACAAGCCCAGCCATCTCGGTGCTCCGTTCCAGCTCTCACCCAGGCCAACAACTTGCAGACAAGCAGACCCACACTCCCCCTTGCCCGGGTTCTTGTTACTTAACCTGCCCTAAGGGAAGCTGGCACCCACAGGAGACAGAGGCGTCTCCTACTGGGAGGTTCCAAGTCCCTGCAAGACAGCGGCAAGCGAAGGTGATTTTCTCATTCGAAATCCCTCCCCCCATGCAACCAGGAAGCACCTTTCCTTTGCAGTCTGCTCACGCACCTTCTATGGGGTGGGGGGTGGGGTTGTGATTGGGGGATTGGGGGGGCGATTCTTTAGATAGTGTTTTCGGTCTTATCGTTAACCTATTAACATTTTAACTCGATCTACAGAGCTCCCTCCTCCCCTGCTGGCTCAACTGGGTATTATTTGTTCGCTATCCCGATGTATTAATTTTGCTGTTTTCCCCTTTCTGGTCTTAATTCACTGATTCTCCTCCATTTTGCAGAAAACACTCAGCTCTCCAACGATCTGACTACTCTATCTCGAAGCCTTGAAGGACAGGTCTCCTCTTGGTGGGCGTAGAAAACCGTTCCCTTTCCCTTCCCGCGGCCGGCCTCTGTGTGGAGCCCCAGACCTGCGCCCACCACTTCCGGGGCAGCACACCAGGGCGAAATTTTTTCTGGAACGGGCTCAGAGTACCACCCCACCAGGTACATGCCACCCCCCCCCCACGCACACACGAGACAGGCGCAGGTGGGAGCCCGACGGCTGCCGTTTTATTACAAAATTTCTCTTTAGATGCAAAATCAGGCAAAATCAGGCCAACAAGCCGAGCGGCTCGGATCTTCGCGGCTCCAGCCCACTCCGCTCCTCTCCGGCTCACGCCGCCCTCCGCCCACACGCGACGCCCCGCGCGAGCGCCCCCCGCCGGGCGCCGCGTCCCACTGACGCCCACCCCGCCCCGAACTTTTTTAACAAAAACAGAAAACCGTGAAGAAGCCCCGGCGTCCCGCCCCACGCCGAAGCGCACGCAGCGCCGGGCCGGCCGAGTCCCTTCCCGCTCTCCGCCGCCTGTCCCGCGGTGTCTGCGCCTGGCGCCGGGCGCGTCGCTCGCCCGCTCGCGCTGCTCCCGGAGGTTGCGGCCGAGCCGAGAGGGGACGCGGCTCCTGGCGTCCCTTCTTCTTCCCGGCGGCGAGGGCCGCGGGCCGCTCAGTACAGCCCCAGGATGGCGGCGCCCACGTCCCTGGAGGGCCGGCGCTCCTCCACCAGAAAGTTGATCATGCTCTCGGACTTGATGAGCAGGTTGCAGCCCAAGAAGAAGACGCCGAAGACCACGGTGAGCGACAGCACGCAGAGCACAGCAATCTGCGCCACGCGCGACACCCACAGGCTGCGCTCGTCCGGCGCCAGCCCCGCGGGGACCCCGTCGCTGGCGGCCAGCGGCGCGCCGCCCGGGCAGCAGTCCAGCCACGTGCCCAGCCCGTGGCTGCGGTTCCCGAGGCCCACGCCGGCGCCCCCGGCCCCGCCGCCCACCGCGTCCAGGCCGCTGTGGTTCAGGAAGCTCGCGTTCATCGCGGCGCGGCGCGGCGCCGGGGCTCCAGGCGCGGTCCGGACGCCACGGGAGGCTCGCGGCGGGCGTACTCTGCGGGGCGCGGGGCCCTCTGACCTCTCGAGAGCGGGGAGGGCGGCGAGGCGGATGGTGCCCACGCGCTGGCACCCTCTCGGGACGCCCACCCCCGGGTACTCGCGGGAAGCTGCGGCCGGAGCGGCGAGCAACAGGCGGCGCGGGAGACGAAGCCAGAGAGCTCTGCGCGCCGCCGTCGCCCGCCGAGCCCCGGCCGCCCGGCGCCCCTCCCCTAGCAACGGCCCCGCCCCGCGGCGTCTGGGGCGGGAAGCTCCCGGGGAGCCGCGGCCCTGGAGTCCCTCCCCCGAGGGGTCCGGAAGCCGGGGTGGCGGCTTCTGCCGCGGCAGAGGAGTGGGGCCCGCTCCGGGGGCTCCGCAGTGGGCTGGGAAATCCCAAGCGTAGCCAGTCCGGAGCTTGGTGCGTTTACATCAGATTCTCACGGAAAGCTGCCCTAAGCTGTCCTGTGTTCTTTATTAAAACCCAGGTGATCAGAGTAGCAGTGATCCCCCCCGCGGTGCCTTCTTTATTACAATCCGGGCAGTCAGAGGAGTAGCCAGCGGTCACCATCATGGCCCACCGTGCTACTCCCTGGGTCTCGGGCCATTTTCCGCCGGTGCCTGTTCTGCGGACCTCCCAGCTTTGCGGGGGTGGGGGGGGGACACTAAAGTCTGCCACAGTCAGGAACGCGCTGCTGCACTATGCCTTCTTCCCCACAACCCCCATCCCGCCTCATTTAATTTTTTAACTAAAAAATAAGTTATTGGGGTTTTCTTATTATTTTCTTCTTACAAAAACAGTCATTGTAGACTACTTAGAAAGCGTATATTTGGCAAAATGGGGAAAAAAATTGAAAACCTCATAATCCTGCCATGCAACAAGGGTCGGTGTTATCACCGTGGCACAAACCCTTCTGGGCCTGTTCTGTTTGCTCAAGTCTATGTGCAACATACTGGAAACGGGACGCGGCTTTCACGCGTACTGCTTTGTGCTGCACGGGTATGCAGCCTGGACAGCTACCCCTTGCTTGTGAGCAGTGGACTTCCTCAGGGAAATGCTCAGGCGTGCCCCATCTGTCCTTCCAAAACCAGCCCCTGACTCCCATGTACTCCTACACTGGACATGAAGCCACAATCTTGACCCCACCCAGCTGAAATCCTACTACCAACCGCGAAGAAAGGGTTGGGGGTGGATGGGGCACGGTGCAGGGGCCTCCCTGCTCCAGCAGGTTGTGTGGAGGCTGAGGTGATGCCTGGCTTTTGCTTTATTAAGCATCTACTTTATGCTTGGTGCACTGAACACATTACATCATTGAAGGCTCAGTCCAACCTCTGAGTTTTGGTTGGACTGGCCCAGTGACAGGGGAAACTGAGGCGCAGAGTGTTGCAAAACTATACAACTGGTTAGGCACAGGCCACACAGCTGGTTAGGCATTAGAAGAGAGAGTGGTATTTCTTTCCCTTCTTCCATCATGGCTGAGCTTGTTCTTTGGATACCTAGGAATAAGGCGTTGGAGGGGGTTGAAGATGTTGTCTTTGACCTGGTGTGGGGAGGCAGAGGGAGAACTTGGGCTCATGGAAACAATGACCACCGAGTGAGAAGGAGCCTGGGCTATTTATTCAGAGCTGCTGTATGCAAACCTTTTAGAGACAAATGCCCAACTGCAACCCAAAACCCACTTATTTAGTGCCAAGTGCCAACACTGCAATTAAATGTGAACACTGAGGTTTAGTTTAGAAAAAATTTAAAAGAAAAATGACACCTGCCCCATAGGCTTGCCGTCACTGTGCTGTACACCAAGACAGTCAACTGCAGTCACTTGTGTGTCACAGAGATTCAAAAGCAGGCAACAGCTTAGGACAGCTTACAGTGGGAAAAGGAGAAGACATTGGGTGTGCCCTGACCAGGAGCTGTTGGCAGGGTAGAGCAAAGGCGGGCTTACTTGAAGAGGGGTGCCTGCGGGACTGCTTAGGGGAGCATATCTGCTTTCCCCAGTTTGTCCTGCTTTGCAAATAAGACAAGATTGGGGAAGCTCCCAGATACTGATAAAGTTCTTTCAATTTCTGTCTGTGTATGGGTAGCTACATTGTGCTAAAAACCTACGTACACATTTCATTCGATAACCTCTAATTAGACCGAAGGGCAGTGACTGGCGATATGGCTAGGGGGTTGTTGGTTTTAATTGTTCTTTAGATGCAATAAAACTCATAAAAGACCAAAAAAAAAAAAAAAAAAACCACTCTGGCAATTTGGGGCCGATTGCTACAGAGGTAGCTGCTTGGCTTCCTGGACTGCTGTCCCAGCCTCTGGTCAGAACTGCATTTCCACATATGGCCACTGGCCCTTTGTGGATTTGGTCTTTGGGGATCTTCCACATCGGGAGTGGGGCCTTGCGTGGGTTTAAACCCAGCCAGCGTGTCTCTCTCTGCTTGTCCTGTCTGGCCTTTCCGGAGCCAGCGGTCCCGTCAAGTCTGGTTGAGATTTAGTATGTGACACCCACTGACTCGTATAATAATACTGAAAGTTATGGATTGCTGTACCACAACAACCCCCCGCCACCAACCTGAGCAGACATTCATTCTCTTAATATAGACAGTAGAAATATTATAGGCAGTCAGCGCTTGGCCCCCGAGGGAGTCAGAGCAGAAGGTGAGAACATAATGCAGCTGTGGCTGGAGGCGCAGCTGTCAGAAGCCAGACCTCAAGATAAAGATGGAATGACCAGGCCTACAGGCCTCTCCAAGAGATACACAATAAATTGAAGATTATACTATAATTGGTATCACCTGGTCCAATAAAGTCTAGACAGACCCAGCCAGGTGGGTGGCCAAGACCTTCTGACCCATCCCTTCCTTAAAAGGTCCTTGTTCTTTCCATGCACGTGTGCTACATGACCTGCTTCCACACTGGATCAAAATTACCTAAGTGGCCATACTTGTAACTTTACTGGTTGATCATAGTTTTGACCCATTTTGTACCCTACATTGTGATTTTTCTGTATAAAACTTCCTCTGTGAAGTGGGGTCCACAACAACCCACTCTGGGGTCCCCTCCTGTCTCTCAGGAGCTATTGCTTTCAGTAAATTTTTCCTACTCTCCACCTCCATTGTTCCTAAAAATTCATTCTTCGATTGTGGGGAACCTGAACTCGGCGTATCTGCCATCTAGCAGGTGGGGCATTACATTATTCCCCCTCTATCACTCTCATGCAGTTTCTGAGGGCCAGGAATCTGGAAGCATCTTAGCTGGGTGGCTCGGACGCAGGGTCCCTCATGAGGCTGTGGAGGAGGTGTTGGTCAGGGCTACAGTTATTCCAGTGTTTGCCTGGGGGTGAAGAATCTGCTTCCAAGACCACTGCCTCACTTGGCTGTTGGCAGAAGGCCTCTGTGCCTGATGGCTATTGGAAGCTGCTTGATTATCCTCATGATACAGAAACTAATGTACTTGCAAAATGCCTCCAAGTCACTCTTGGAGAACAAGCTAGAAAGTGAGCAAGTGGTGGGAGGGAGAGGAGGAAAGACTGAGGCTGCAGAATGCATTAGTTCTCATTGTTATTTAATCCTCACAGCAAATACCTGTTGGGGAAAATCCTTGACCCCATTTGACAGATGAGAAAGTGGAGACTCAGGAGAAAAGTCTTGCCGGAGGTCACAGCGCTGATAACAGGCACAGCCAGGTACAAACCCTTAGCTACTTGCAACGAAGCCCAAACTCTTTCCAGCACTTAGTTTGTGGGAGTGGACATGTGTGTACGGGGCTGCATTGCAGGGGAAGACCACAGGTGCCTCTGGGTCTAGCTGTCATTGACAGGGAACTATTTTTGTCCCTGCCTCAGAAATATTGTGTGGCTTCCAGGTCTGGAAGGCCACTTTGGGCGGTCTCCAGGCCACTACCTGGAGGTATATGCCCTGCTCTCCCCACAGCTATTTCTGAATGAGCCTTTAGCTCTTTGGCATTCCCAGGACATCTGGACCAGTGACAGCCCCTTCCCCAGACCAGGGGGCTAATGAAACCTCCCTAACTGGAGGACTTGTGTCCACATCTGCAAGTATTTTATTACTTTTTGGTACCAGGAATCAAACTCAGGACCCTGTGCTTGCCAGGTGGGCGCTGTGCCACTGAGCAACATCCTGGCCCCTCTGCAGATATTTTAAGCTATTCACAAGGTTAATGAAGTGCTGTTTGCATGAGCCACTTTAATGAAGAGGTAAGAATGATTTTACTAATGTGCTCAATTGTAACTCCCCTCCCCCTTAGGAAAATATAAAAATACAGCTGGGTATGGCAGCACACATTTGTAATTTCAGCACTCAGGAGGCTGAGGCAGGAGGATCACCAGGGGTTTGAGGCCACCTCAGCTACATAGTGAGTTCAAGTCCAGCCTGAACTACAAAGTGAAACCCTATCTCCAAATGAAAAAGAAAGACAGGAAGAAAGAAAGGTAACTAGCTGGACCATCCTGAGCAATAACCCTCTGGGATGCCCCAACACCTGTGAGTGGTATAATTTGGCAAAGTGATGTCAAACAGCCTTCCCCTAGGACCCTGTTTGCACTATCCCTTTTTGGCCAGCTCCTCTTGGGACAAGGAAAGGCTGCTTTCTGCCCGTTTCCTGTCCTAATGGTCTCACATTTCAAATCAGCAGAGGGGACGCTAATGACAATTTACTGCATCTGGCACTGAATTAGAATAAACGTGGGTTGTTGTGCTCAGCCTCTGACCCCAGGAGACTGTCACTGTAGGGT
Organism: Dinomys branickii; assembly: GCA_004027595.1. Classification (NCBI taxonomy): domain Eukaryota; kingdom Metazoa; phylum Chordata; class Mammalia; order Rodentia; family Dinomyidae; genus Dinomys; species Dinomys branickii. Next base: position 16,523 of record PVLD010027174.1, read on the forward strand.
TGCCTCCTGCACTGCTCACCGGAAGGAAATGGGAGGCAGATGGAGGGAGGTGCCCCTGGGGTTCAAGCCAGGCCAGAGGACTGAATCCAACTAGTAGAAGAAAAGCCTTGAGGGCGTCTGTCCTAGTGCAAAAGGGGGATTTGGTTATAAAGACTCCACACTGGGGGGCAGAGAAAGTGTCACAGATTTTGTGGGGTGTCATGGCCTCCCTTCCGGTCACCTGTCTGTGTTTTAGAGACTATTTGGATTTCAGAGACCTGGAACCTCTTTTTGCTTCTGCTTCTAGTTCGCTGTGTGATCTTAATCAAGTCAGCCATTCTCTCTGAGCATTGACTGGCTCATGCATTAATTAGGGAGCTTGGTCAAAAAATCTTCAACGAAACTTTATTTACAAAAGCAGATTAGTGGGCTGGATGGGCGGCAGTTTGTCTTCGTTTGCTCTGTGCGTGAGCGAGCACGGGCCCACGCACAGTCTGGTGCTGATCTGCCCCTAACACTTTGCCGGGGCCTCATTACCCCACCTGTCCAAGGAGGAAGTTGGTCGTTATCTACATTTGCCAAACTGCTCTCTGGATCAGTAGTTCTGTGAGGTCTCCAGTAAGAGACACTGACCTAAATAGGCTTCTTCACTGCAGAGCTTCCCAGGGTTTTTAGTGTGTGGATATGCCTTGTGACTTCCCTATAGGAGATGCAACATTTGGCAGTGGAAACCTTTTTACCTAACACTGATTGTTTGTGCCACTGTGTACCACCCGGTACAGCTTGGGAAATCCTCCACAGCTCCCGTAAGCCTCAGTTTCCTCCCTTGTAGAGAAGAGCTTAGGGTGGCAGCCACCTCCTGGAAGGTTACCTGAGGTAAGGCCTGGAAGCAGGCCTGGCGCATGCCTGGCACAGAGTAAGTGCTCAGTAAATGCTGGTAGCTATTATTTATAACAAGTTGCTTCCTTTCCAGCTCTGACATTCTGTGCCTCCAACTGCGGCATGTAATTAAACTCCAAAGCATCTGGCTTCCCAAGTAGAAAGAACAAGTCTGAAGGGAGAAAAAAGGAAGAGAAAGATCCTTCTGGGCTGCCCATTTGTGCACCAGCCCCCTGCCAGCAGTCACAACAGGGGACTGCAGCAGGATGCCACCCCCTAATGACAGGGCGTAGGAAGCCGGGGCTCTGTGCTCAGCTCGGCACTGTGGGGCGTGTCGGAGCCGGCAGAGGCGAGAGGCAGAGTCGGTGCTGCTTTACAGCTGCTGTGAACGAGTGTTAGAGGCTTTGTTCCTGGGGGAACAGAGGGACTTTCGGCAGAGGGACCTTTAAGAGGCGGGGCCTAGCGGGAGGCCCTTGGGTCATGGGGGCTTCACCCAGGCAGGGATCTCTGGAAAGTTCCTGTGAGTCTAGTTGTCCAAGGAGCAAGCCTGACCCCTCCGCCCCCTCTGCTTCCTCTGTGGCTGTGTGTCTGCTCGCTCCTAGGCGCCTTCACACCATGACAGATGCCACCCACCGCCCTCCCCCAGGCTGAGCAGTGACCCCCACCCCCCAACTTCAATTTCAAACCTCCAAAGCTGCGAGCTAAACTTCAGCTGTAGGTTAGCCTGCCTTGGTATTTTGCTATAGTGACAAAAACCTAATTAATTGAATGTCGAGCAGCAAAACTTGTCATGGACATGGTAATCCCCAGCCACTCTCAGGTCTGTGTGATGTGCTGGGGGAACAGTGTCAGGGAGAGCCAAATTAGAAAAGGTGAGGCAGGCAGATGAGCTGAGAAGGGCGGGGCGGGCGGCCTGAGAAGCAGCAGCATTCGCAGGGGCTGTAGTTCCAGGGAACAGGGGCGGAGGTGTGAGAAAGAGACTCGGAGGAGAAGGCTAGGAGGCAGGGGACACCCGGCCATGCAGGACTGTCCAAGTCAGAGAGGAGCACAGATTGGTCTGACAGTTACATCCTCAAGACTGAAAACAAAACAACATTTCTGTTTTTTTCAGTCTGACAATGGACATGTATATATTTCTTAATAAGAGGAAAATTTTTTTTCTTTGAAGATGAAAGGACTGTGGTCAGCCCTGCAATCCCATGGAGGACGGTGTGGTCTGGCAGCCAGGAGGCCAGCTTGGAGGGTGCTACAATTGCTAACGGGGAACATCCCCATTTCTAGGGCTGAACCCTGAAGACTGACAGCAAATGCCATAGTACTCAACCAAACACGTCCCACATGTCCAGAGCAGCTTTGTTCACTACAGCCAAACCGCGGCCACAGCTCACATGCCCATTAGCGGACAGGTGCGTGAGCAATCTGGGTTTATCCAGACAGTGGAGTACTAGACAGAGAAAGGAATGAAGTGTTCCCCCGGGCTGCGGCGTGGATGAACCTTAAAAACAGACGCTGAGTGCAAAATCCAGACACGAAAGGTCACAGACTGCATGATGCCTTTTATAGAAAATCTCTAGAATAGGTAAATCCATAGAGACAGATTGCAGACTGGTGGGTGCCGGGGCTGGAAGAGGGGCGGATGGGAGCAGCTGCTGCTTAGGACGTTTCTTTTTGGAGTAGCAAAACATTTTAGAACCAGCTGGAAGTAGTAACTGTACAGCACTGTGAACAACCTGACTGCTGCCGACTTGTTCACTTTAAAGGGGCTGATTTTTGGCTACGTGAGCTTTGCCTCCACTGACAGAAGGAAAAGTAACAAGGAAGGTGAACGAAGGCAAAGAAATGAAGGCCACGAAGGTAGCATTGGGAAGGGGTGGGCGATTCTGAGCCAGGCGCTGCTTGGACCAGAGGGCGCTGCGCGCAAGGCGTGGAGGTGGATGGGAGGAAGCGCCGGGCTAAGACAGAGCCTGGGCACGGGACTGGGCATGGGGAGTCTAGAGTGCCCGAGGGACGTGCACAGGACAGTGTCAGGCAGAGCAGGAGGAGTGATGGGAAGCAGAAGAGGGACGCTGCGGCTGCCAGGGGGTTGGAAGCCATCAACCTGTCCCAGCCCCCACCGTGAGCCAGCCGGTGCAGTGCTGGGGAGCCTCGGGGTGTGCAGAGGCAGAAGACAAGACGGGCACGTCGAGGACAGACTTGCCACAGGTCCAAAGAACACAGGAGTGAAAGGCCTCCTTCCACCTCCCAGCAACTCGGTGTGGGGAGTCACTCCCAGAACTGCTAGCATGTGCAGGACTCAGGGCAGCCTGCAAGGTGGAGAGGTGCCAGCCACGTGCTATCTGGAGAAGGCCAGGACATGTCACGGTCACTCCCGTCACCTTTGTCAGGGCCTGAGAAGGCGGGAAGTGACATCACGTGCTACAGGTCACAGGCTCCTGGGGACAGGACAGACTCTCAGGGCCAGCTGGTCCCACAAGGCAGGGGCACGGCAGGCTCAAAGCGGGACTGGCTCGAGTTGAGCTAGGTTCTCCTGGGTCTTGTAAAGACATCCTGCCCAGGAGGAAGTGGGCACTTCTTGCTAAACACCGTCTGCTCTCTTTTGAGAAACTGCTCTTCCCCATTCCTGCCAGTTACACAGGGGCTGCCAATCAGGGTCCCCCTGCCCCAGAATGAAGGGAAACAAGATTGGGCTGTGCCAGTCTCAATACCTCTTCCTCCCGGCCTCGGTGACTGGCACTGAAGGAATGTGTCCTGTAATGGAGGCACTGTGACTCAGGGCTTCCTGTCCTTGCGTCATCTCTCCCACACTGACTCCGTCTTGGGCCTGGGCCTTGCCCGGCCCAATGGTGCAGCCACAAAGGAAACGCAAATAGCGGTTTGGTGGACGCTCGCCCGCTGGAACTGGTCCTCTTAGAGCACTCATCTTTGAGACAGGTTGCCAAGGAAAGGAACATTTAGGCCGAGGTCCTTTGCTGCTGCAACTCCACTCCCTGGCCTTTTTCCTTCTGCGGTCACTTTCTGTGTCCCTCACGGAACACCAGGGCTCCGCGGAGGGGCTTCACTGGTTGTTCCAAACTGATATGAATATCACAGCTTTGGAAGAATTGCAGACCTCATATGCAGCCTCTAGCTGGATTTCTAAATATTATGTGTATGAATTTATAAAATATCTTTATACCCACAAAATGGCCTTCTTACCTGTTGCTTACATGAGCTTTATACACTTTCACTTGGGGGGAAGGGAAGGAAAAGGGACAGAAAAAGATTTTTGTTTTGGTACTGGGGATTGAACTCAGGACCTTGTGCTTGCCAGGCAGGCGCTTGTGCTGTTGAACTGTATCTCCATCCCCGAGAAAGAGAATTAAGATGTGCTGTGTACATGTACCAACCCCCTATGCTGAATGCAATCAGCATGCACTGCAAACATGTACTAATAGATATAAAAATTTAAACATATATATATAATATATTAAATTTTATTTTAAAGACAAAAGAATGGAGACATATGAACCAGAAAAGCTATAAACAATACAGAAATATAGTAGGGAATTATCACTGGATGTTGTATTACATAGTTATCTTCACATTAGTTAACACAAAAACATTAAAGGAAATACCAAATTATAGAGAAGATAGTAGGGAATTTGCACTGGATGCTGTATAATATAAAGTTATCTTCACTTCTGTTAATACAAAAACGATTGAGGAAATACAGAATTATAGAGAACATAGAAGGGAATTAGCTCTGGATG
>PVLD010027175.1:0-21132 GCA_004027595.1 Dinomys branickii
TTCCCTACTATCTTATCTATAATTTGGTATTCCCTTTAATGTTTTTGTGTTAACTAATGTGAAGATAACTATGTAATACAACATCCAGTTCTAATTCCCTACTATATTCTGTATAACTTTGTATTTTCTGTATTGTTTATGGCTTTTCTGGTTCATATGTCTCCATTCTTTTGTCTTTAAAATAAAATTTAAAAAAAATGTATAATAGAAATTGTGAAATAGGAAGAAATCCTTCAAAGGAAGGGAGGACTAGGGAGGGGTACAGCACAAATCTGATACCCACTGACAACTCCTCTACGCATGCTAAGGTGATCAGTTTGATGTTATTTTTATATGAATAAAAATAACAAAGCACTTGAGGTAGGAAATAAGGAAAGATTTGTAGCCCAAAACCACTGTCATAAATTTAGGACACAATAGCCATCCAGAAAGACCCTCTCTCTCTCTCCCTCCCTCTGAAAATACATGCATATTCCAAAAGCAGGTTTAAAAATGATAAGCAGTGCCCATCTGGAAAGGGAGGGAGAGGAGAGGTATGGGAGAGCGGGAGTACAAGCTGGGCATAAGAGGAAAATGAGATCGAATGAATCAAACAAAACAAGGGTCTTTGCACAGCTTGATAATGATAATGTGTCAACATGTGAGGATGATAATTGTAATTCTATACCAGAAACTTGAGAGAGAGAGCAGATGAAAGATCGGTGTTGGCAGATACATTAACGTAAAGCTGTGTCTTTAGGGCCATGAGCTCAGGTTCTGGGTTTTGTTTTGTGTTCTACCCTGTGGGTAACTCTGGGCAAATCAGTTAAGTGCTAATAGTTTATTCCTGTCAGAAAATGGGGTTAACGCAGTATCTACTCTCCCGGCTTCTTACGCCTGGTGAAGCAAACCTTAGATATGCCCAGATTGTGCGGCTGGGCAGCCGTGGGAAGCACGGGTTACTGTGATGGTGCCGAGATGCCGGGAGGGCAGTTAGAGGAAGAGTTTGATCCTTTTCAGATCTGAGCTGGGCGGGCTGAGAGAGGACTCTGCCACCCATCCCTGGAGCTGAGAGAGCTTGGTCGCATCTTGGAGCCACAGGCATCGCTTAGAATGTAGGACCTCTGGGGACAGGCAGCCCATTTAAAGCAGGCTACACTGGGATGACGTCCTGATACCCAGGAGGCCGTAACCAGATGGGGCCGTGACGTTCACTGCTTCCTATCCTTGCTACCCGGGCCTCTTTAGCTTTGTCACCAGCTCATGCGCTGCGGGTAACAGTTGCTGCAGGGAGCACCCTGCACACTTCCCTCAACTAACCTGTATGCTCAGGTAAGTTTGCAAAGGGCTCTTACTCCGATTACCCCCATATTCCCGTGAACAGGAGTTGTTATCCTCTCCCGTGAATGCACAGACTGACGCAGACAGGAGAGCGGTCACCAGCCAAAGCATGGCAGATGGAGCCCTGGAGTCCTGGACATTTGTTTCCAATTCGGGGACATTCCAGTGTCTCATGCTGCCTCACAGCCTTGGAGACATCTTCCACCTTCTGGGTGCGGGACATGGAAGAGAGCCTCTTCTTTCGACACCACGCCAGCCTGCGCAGCAGCCCTCTCCGGCTGGGCCTGCCCTCTGGGTTTGCTGAGGTCCTACTGTACTGATCCAGCCTTTGAAGGCTGCGGGTTAAAAGTGTCTAGCGTGGCAGGCTCCTGCCCCCTGCTGGTGGTTCCTGAGCACTGCCCTGACAACTAATAGCCATTGAGGTTGACCAAATCCTTGCCTTCTTAAAATCATTTTCTTTCTCGAAAATTAGTGATCTGAGGACTTTTTCCTCCGACGTTGCTGTGTGTCAATAGAATACAAATCATGATCTCATATTATGAGCATCAGACCAGACGTCAGGAAACCCAGTCTCCAACCACTTGGTATTTGTGTGATACTCAGCATATGTTTCAGCGTCATCAAGTCTTGGTTTTAAAATTTGCAAAACGGGCATAAAAATACCTACCTCTCTGAGTGGACATGAGGATTGAGAAATAGCTTGTATTCGAGAATGTTGCGGAGCTGGAACCAAAGACAGTCCCAGGGGATGTTTGTTGATACCTGTATTTTTGAAGCGTTGTCACTCTCTTGCAGGAGACCTGAATGCAGCTCAGACGTTTCAGAGAATCATAGCATCCAAAGATGGTGAAGCATTGGCCATGAAGTGGTTTTAGGAGGTTCCTTATAATGTGCATTCAAGGAAGTTCCTTATAATGTGCATTCAAGGTAGCTGGTACCCTGACCATTGCTTTAATATTCCTGCCCTCGATCCCAACCCTTACTCTACAAAAGGCCTCTGGTGGGAAATTTATGCTCCCAGGAAACAGGCTGTTCCATTTGGGACAGCTCTGCCTGGGAACTAGCTCACCCACCTCCACCCCACCCATCTGCCCCGTGGAAGGGATCACCCCTCAGCCTTTCCTGCTGAGGCCCAGATGTGAGGTCAGGGGTGAGCTTGGGCATGTGCCATTTTCTGCCCAAATCCTTTTACGTTCTTCTCTAGTGAACTGATTTAGATGTGGGGCACCACAGTGGAGCTTTTCCTGGAGTCATAGATTCACATCTTCTCCTATAAGTGAGTGTTCTTAAGCAGCTGTCTCGCTCTCTGGCCCTCCCTGCTCAGCAGAAGTTCCAGCCCAGGTAACTGACACCTGCAGCGCAGTGGTCAGAACTGCATCAGGGAGAAAATATTTGGGGACAGATAAGCCTGGGTGGGTAAGGAGTAAGGAGACTCGCTGAGGACCTCTGGAAGGGGGAGTGACTGAAGGCTGTGGCTGAATGAGCATTTAGAAAAGGGGTTGGAAAAAGAAGAGGCTGAGTTTGATTACTTGAAGCTTTAGCAAAGAAACAACTGAAACTCATCCCATGCTGGGCCTCTGGCATTGGCCGAGCTAATCGGTTTATCGCCTCACTGTAATTCCTGCCTAGTCACTATGGCAACCAACCAATATGGCACTGGTGATCACGTGTTATGCTTAGCCAGTATGATGCCCAGCCAAAATGGCAATGGCGCTGGCCACTATAAGTCAAAGTCAATATGGCGCTGGCCTCTAGAGATCAAAGCCAATATGGCGCCGGCCTTTAAAGGTCATGTGCTAAGCGCCGCCCTTCTTCCTCTGAGTCAAATTACGATTTCCTACTTCCCTTTTTGTAATATCCTATTTCCCTTTCCCACATTCCCGCCCAATCATGGTCCGCCATGTCCGGCGGTTTGCCTCCTAATCCCCGCCTTCCGCCTGGGCCCATTTAGCCGCGGATCCCACCACAAGCCCTCAGAAGGTCCACTTTTCCTTACTGTGGTCTTCTCCTCACCCACAATAAAGGCATTTTGTATTTTGTTTTGCTTCTCTCTGCGCTGGAAAAACCTATCACGAGCAGGTTTGCATTCCTGCATTAGGAAGTCACCAGTCTGGAAGCCACGCATCTTGGTGGCCCAGTCTTTCCCCTTCTCCCCAGGACTCAAATCTGAGAGCTAGGTATCTACCCTGAAGGTCATTATGCTCTTTAATCTGAGCTGTATCCGCTCTGGGGGGTTAGAGAGAATATGAGGACAGGAGGAACTGGCAGATTCCTTCACTTCCTCCTCTTTTATTAGGCATGCAGAGGCAACATTCCCTGTTTCCTTATTTATGGAGCCTCCAGGCAGTTAGTTTTATCTTTAGCAATCGCCCTTCTACACTATGTGAATCTTGAAGGCAGGAACCATGGCTCATACCATCTAGCTGTGTAGCTCAGGCTGACCTTGAACTTGAGAATTTCCTGCTTCAGCCTCTTGAATGCTGAGATTACAGGCATGCACCATGACATCAGGTGATTCAGGGAGCTTTTTGAAAAAATACATTAGTACTTTAGTCCTTCCTCGGGTTAATGGTGTCTGATGTAATCTCTGATAGTCAATTGTCATGGTTAAGTGCCCAGAAAGAGCTCATCACTGCAAGGCATTGCTCTAATTTGACTGTGGAATGTTCCCCCAGAGTCCTGTGTGCTTAAGTTTTTGTCCCCAGGGTGGCTGTATTGGGAGGTGCTGGAATCTTTAAAAGATGGCACCTTGTAAGAGGTCCTAAGGTCATTGCAGAATCTGTTTTATTATTTATGAGTTGTCATAGAATGCATTTTTAAGTTAAATCTATGTGCACAAAATGTATAGAATGTATGATGGTGCATGTTAGTAATTCCAGTACTCAGAGGCTGAGGCAAGAGGATTGCTCTGAGTTCATGGCCAGCCTGAGCTACATAGTGAGTTCAAGACCAGCCTGAACTACATAGTGAAACCCTGTCTCCAAACAAACATTACTAGAGAAATAGGCAAATTTCCCTGGGATTTAAAGGTCTGACCACTTGTAGAGTGACATAAGATTCAGTATGTATTGCAATGACTGAACTGAATGTCATTTTTTTAAAAGATGAATAAGCCAAAAGGGACAGAAAATGGGGTAAGAGAATGAGGTGCCACTCCAACTCCCCAATCCTCCCCCCAGAGCCACCAGGTGACTCCTTTGGAAACTGGTTTGTCCCTGAAAGCCCTTCAGTTTCAATGGAACACAAGGGATAAGTGTGGGGGTTTTTTTGTTTTGTTTTGTTTTGCTTTGCTTTGTTTTTTGTCTTTTGAGAAAGGGTCTCACTATGTACTTCAAACTGGCCTTGAATTCACTATGTAGCCCAGGCTGGCCTCACACTTGGCAGCATTCCAAACTTGTAAACTTGCAAACTCTTCTGCCTCAGCCTCCCTAGTGCTGGCATTACAGGTGTGCACCGCCATACCTGGTTTCAATGAAAGTGTCTGCAAAGAAGTTTGCGTGGGCAGCATCTTGGCTGCAAAGACCCAGCTGCATGATGGTGGCAGGGAGGGTTGATGGATCCCAGTGCTGCAGGAGCACGCCAGGCCGGGGCCCAGAAGAACCTCCCCACCTGCTCCTTTCAGCGCGATCTGGAGCAGCAGCCGGGACCTCATTAGATAATGCACCGCGACAAGATCCCTGGATGAGGGACAGACACTAAGGGTGAAGAAGCAACGCCCTGAAGAGCACCAAGCCAGCTCTGTGTGCCCGTGGCCACCAGCCTCTCCTGAGAGGGCTAGTCTCTCCTCACCCCTGTAGTCAGTATATGATTCTTTCAATGTTTTCAAAACCTTTCAGTTTCCTCCTGACTTTTTCTCTTTATAGAGAAAAAAGAAGAGAAGAAGAAATAGCTGTCACCACTGATTTGAGGCCCCAGGGGAGAGAGAATGAGATCAAAAGTCAACATCTGTGATTCTGCAAATAGAAAATGAAATGTTTCCCAGGCAGTATGGGAAGCAGCTCTAGGCTGCCTGGCTGGTCCTACCAGGTCCCATCTGAGGTGGCTGTGCTCACTCCCGAGCCTTTAAAGGGAACCCTGGGGCTGACCCTCAAGGGAAGGCCCACAGACCCTGGGGGAAGCTCAGAGTGGATCTGCAAAGGGCTGAGAAACAGCAGAGCAAGGCATGGGGGCCATTCCTCGGGAGGAGCAGGGTGAACCACTGCACCTCCTGGATGCAGATCACTTCGGACAGGTAACCTTTCAGTCGTCTCTCACCTGACTCTGGGCCAGCACCTTGCCCTTGCTCTGTGTAGGGTTTGAGTTTGTCCAGGACAGATGCAGAAAATGATTTAGAGGGCTGAGCCTTCTTGCTGGTGTTCCTGTCAAGCTCTTTCTCAGCAAAGAAGTCAGATGGTGGCAGAGGAATCAGGCCACCAGGGGCCCAGGACTCATCAGAATATGGTGGGCATGGAGGGGGGTTTGCTTCAGTGTGTGAGATCTCCCAGAAATCCTTGCGACCTGAACCTGGGTGGGTTTCTCCATTGGAGCTCCTACAAGAGGTGACAGAAGCTAGTGTGGTAGATGTCTTAATTGGCTGTAATATGCTCCCCCTGAAGGCCAGACAGGACATGAGTTCCTCTGCAAGCGTTCCAAGAGGTCCCTCCAAGGTGGGCAGCCGCTGGCTCTACAGGAGAGGAAAACTGGAACTCAAGCAGGGTCAGTAACTGTGTCCAAATTCAAAGGGCTCATAAGAGGCACAGCTTGGAGGGAACCTGAGTCCTGTGATCCTTTCCCTACTATACCTCCATGCCCAGGGATTAAAAAGTACCCAGTCCTAGCCCTGGCTGGCTCGTTAATGAATTAGCCCAGTAACCTTAAGCAAGGCCCTTTCTTGTGGGCCTGGACTTTCTCATTTTAAAATATGAGAATATTAGTAAGACCCCTTGTACTGCAAAGTGCCGGCACACAGCAAATCCCCAACGGGTCTCAGTTTTCTTCTTTTTAAAATGAAGGGATTTCCTCGGCGCTGAGGTATACATTATGGAGGTTTAAGGCTGTGTTTCTGAGCCTGGAGTAGCCTGATCCTCCTCAGGCCGGGACTGAGGCCTAGGGTTGAAGCATGCCACCAGCAAGTTTCCGAGTCAACCAGTGGCCCGACCCTCCCCGTCCACGTGCTAGTGCAAGCCCTCCCCACCACACTTGGCCCTCAGCTCTGTGTACTTTCTCCATTTAGCCTGAAGACCACGCGGAGACAGTCTCACCTTGGCCCAGATGCAGTTTACTTGGCCCTGGGCTGAATTCCAGCCAAGAGCAAAACTCAAATGTACCGGCCTCGGGAACATCGGCTCCTCGTTCCCTGGCAGGACTCCCAGCTGGAGGGAAAGAAGCCCCTCCCAGAAGACACATAGGGAGTTGGGTGTCTCCTTTCTGTGGCAGGAAAATGCACCCCAAAAGTTGTAGGGGCGGGCTCTGAGCAGTCCTGTGGTAGGGCGGGCCCTGAGCTGGAGTCTTCTGGCCCCCTGCAGAAAAGGCCAGGCTCCCCCTTCCTGATGCTGGTGCAGAGCTGGGTGCTACCTGGTCACCACCTGGTGGCCACCTGGTCGCCACTCCCTTTGGACCTCTCCCATCAGAACAGAATCAGGGCCTTTCCCAGCTTGAGAGTCCAAAGTGCAAAACAAACATTTTCTTTCTATGGCTATTTTCCTAAGATCTGTGGGTTATGGTTTCTTATGGGGATAAAGTTTCAAATGTTGATGGTCTCTAATTCGGTAACTGTCTTCCTAAGGACATGTTCAGGGATATAAACAAAGATGTACATAGATGTTTATGGCATGGCCACTTATGATAAAAAAGTTGGAAGCAGCACAAATGTTCATCAATGGGAGGGAGTTAAAAAAACATACCTTTATATTTTCTATATTGTTTCTGTGTCATTCTGGGTTCTTTTGTCTTAAAGATAAAATTTAAAAAAACACATACCTTTATGGTAGACAATTATACCCATTAAAAGTGATATTTTTTGAAATTTCAATAACCAGGAGTATACAGATCATGTTAAGACAAAAAGTGAAATTCAGAACTGCATAAACAAATTGATTTCAACTATGAAGCTATATAATAATTTATGTGTCTATATATTATATTGCATATATACACTATACAATAGAAAAATATCCAAAAAGCAAATGTTAAGAGGGACTCTGTGGATTATATAATTATAGTTTTATGCAGTTCTTCTCTTATTTAATCATTTCTATTCCTTTCAGGGGATTTTTTGCCTGAATTAAAATTTTATTTGTTAAAGGATGAAAATTTTTCTAAAACGGCACTTTTAGCCAGGCATGGCAGTGCATGCCTATAATCTCAGGACTTGGAAGACTGAGGCAGGAGGATCACTCCAAGTTCCAGGCCAGCCTGGGCTACGGAGTGAGTTCAAGTTCACCCTGAACTGCATAGTGAGACCTTGTCTCTAAATAAATAAATAAATAGGCACTCTTTGAACCCCCATCTAAGCAGTACTCATCATGAAAGGTCAGAGGTGATTCCATCCATTTGCAGAAAGTTCTGGAAGGGCACCTAAGAAGCCAGGGCATCAGGCAGACTTTAATCTCCAGTTTTTACTATCTTCTTTTGCATCTGTTTCCACTACTTAACAAACCATCATCTAGTGACTTCAGCGACAATAGTTTGTTGAGGTCATTACCCCCAGCTCAGCTGGGAGGTTGTTCTGGTCTGGGGTGGGCTTTGTTTTTCTGCCGTGTGCACACACACTTCTGGGGCCTCAGCGGGGCCCATCTGGGGCCTCTCTCCACCTGGTTTTCCTTCTTATAGGCTTATCCCATGACAGCTTCCAGGAGGAAACAGAAGCTACCAGGTCCCTTAAGGCCTAGGCTCAGAAGGGGCAAGCTGTCACTTTGAGTACATTGCAAAGCCAGTCTCAGGCTAGCCCAGCTCCTATTTCTCAGGGTGTGAGAAATAGGTTCTGCCTTTTGATAGGCATGGCTACAAAGTGTTTGCAGTCCATGTTCTTGTTCAGTCAAACGAGCCATTGACAAGATGGAAATTTTTTTTTTTTTTTTTGCCTTTTTGAGACAGGGTCTCGCTATGCAGTTCAGTCTAGCCTTGAGCTCACTTTGTAGCCCAGGCTGGTCTCAAACTCGCAACGATCCTCCTGCTTCAGTCTTCCAAGTGCTGGGATTATAGGCGTGCACCACCATGCCTGGCTAAGATGAAAATTTTTATACAGTGTAATTTTGTCCAAACTTGAAAAACATCTGTAGTAACTTATACCTATATATTACTAACCTTTGTTATGGTCACCTTTTTTTCTGGATCCATCAGGGCCTACTATACTAGCATTGATGAGTTAGTTACATAAGTTAAAACAGTGTATATAAAAAACTTATAAAGGTGCCTCTAGTAACAAACACAAAATATTAGTTATTGTTATTGTTTTTATTATTGATGTTTTTACATGCTCTGTGAGAGCTGAAACCCTAAACTATGTTTGGGGTAAGGGGGATATTGCCTGTAAGGAGTGCATTCCACTACTTTTCTCCTAGCAATGTTTGGACAATGCTCAGATGTTTACATGAACTCTCAGCCCCATTCCTTTTCCACAGGGGTCCAGACCATGTTCCTACTGTATGAAGCTATTCTCAAAGGAACTCATGTCTACATCAAGACAGCTCTTCTCCTGGAGCCCTGATTGTTTACTCACATCAGCACACAATTTTTTTGCTAGCCCTAAGATCAGAGAAAACCATGAGCCATGCAACTGAAGGGACCAGAGAGCTCTCTAATTCTAATATTATAGGCTGTATACCTACAGTAATCCCTCTTATTCCTGATCACTACTTCTGAAGTTTCAGTTATTTCTAGTCAAATATAGTCCAAAAATATCAAATGGGAAATTCCAGAAATACATGATTCATAAATTTTGAATTTCATGCTGTTGTCAGTAACATGCTGAGATCTTGCAATCTGAAGCTCAGTCATGCTCAGGACATGAATCATTTCTTTGTCCAGAGTATCCACCCTGTATACACTACCTACCTATTAGTCACTTAGCAGTCCTTTTGTTTATAAGAGGGACTGGTAAGGTATCAAATGCTTGTATCCAAGTAATACTTATTTTACTAATGGCCTCAAAGTACAACAGTAGTGATGCAATTTGGATATGCCAAGGAAGAGTCACAGAGTTCTTCTTTCATGTGAAAGGAAAGATGAAAGTTGTTGACTTCCTAGGGAAAGAAAAAAAAGAAACAGAAAATTTATGCTGAGGTTACTATGTTATGGAAAAAGTTGAAAATTAGGTTAAACTCCACAGGAGATCAAAGAACCCATTCAGAACAAATGGAGTTTTATTAACTTTAATAAAACCAATTGGACCAGTCACTCCCCATTCCCAATTTGCTAATCAGAGAAAGAGAATGTGTCCCCTGACTGCCTCTGTTCCCACATTATATACATTTTTGGTTTCCATGGTAATAGATTGGAATGTTTAGGCTTGACCACAGTTGTTTTCCTTGCACCATGTGACTGGGTCAGGCTCCAGCCACAATAATATATTCTTAAACAACTCAGCCAAGGAGAAGAATTCCAGGGCAAAGTCCGGACTGCAAAGTTAACTCTACAATCCCTCCAGGATATTTCTCAAGACACATTTTGAGGCTTATATTAAGACTAGAAATAGTCTATCTTAAAATGATATGCTAAAAGTTGCCATCCCTTACAACTAAGACCTAGAGTAAGAACAGATCTGTGAAACTGTGAAGAAGAAGAAATCTGTGTGGCCTTGCTGTCACACCTCAAGTCACAGGATCAGTACTTAGTTAAGATGGAGAAGGCACATACACTACTGAAAAGGAGACAAATGTGGATTCCAGTTTATCTTGGAAGACCTCAGTTTGCCTACATGGGTTCTAGTTGTTCTTGCTCTGCCATTTCATATCAATCTTTCCTTCTGAACTGCTGGCCCTGTGGACTTAGGTGCAATACTGGATGTGGAAAACACTGCCTTTGTAGGCTGCTTACCCAATTGTGTAAGCCTAATCACTCCAAAGACTTTCTCCTACATCATTCATAGAGCTGCTGCCTTTTGGATCAAACCCCAGAGGAAAAAGTGAGGGGCCTAGTGACACAACAACATATCCCAAGGTATTGTACAAAGGCCAAACCTTTTCCTTGACAACACTACCATTTCCTCTGCCTTTCAGCCTTAAAAACGAAAGGTGACCTGTTCTATAGGATAACTGGCCCAGTTTCTGTGGCAGAAAAGAGAAAAAGTAAAATGGACTGCTAGACTATAAGAGAATTAGGAGACAGAACAAACGAATGCATTTCAAGATCCTTAATCATATCTGTGAAGTCCCCTGTGATAAGATAACACAGCCACAGGTTCCACCTATTAGTACACAGGCATCTTTGGAGGGATTTTCTTCAGTGGACCACGCCCCCTGATAAGCTCTTTCTCTAGGTGAGAAACCACAAATGGCTGGTGACAGAAGGCCTGGCCAGCACAATCTAGGAAATCCTGAGGATTACAGCTAGAGCTTCAGGGGCAAACACCAGGAAGAAGGCTGGGGAGAAGATGGGGTGCATTCCAGGAGACACAAGAATGAGATAAAACCTGGGGCACCCTAGGGTCACTGAAAGATGAGAAGAGAGGACTGAGGGGAAAGGCTGGCTGAGTAGTTTGGGGGCCCCTGCTGCTCCTTGCAGGG
Source organism: Dinomys branickii (assembly GCA_004027595.1). Taxonomy (NCBI): domain Eukaryota; kingdom Metazoa; phylum Chordata; class Mammalia; order Rodentia; family Dinomyidae; genus Dinomys; species Dinomys branickii. Next base: position 11,025 of record PVLD010027175.1, read on the forward strand.
GCACACTAGGCACTGCATGGGCAATGAGCAAGATTCTCTGCGTCACCTGTGTCAACCCTGGAGAAAGACACCCACTAACCTGCCTTCCCCCATAGGATGTGCATCCCACGCTGGCCTTCCCTGTGCCTGTGGGTCTGTCCGTGACAGTGTGTGACCAAGTCACCACCCAGCACAGAGGGTGACAGGACACAAGTGGGGAAAAGAAGACCAGGTAGGGCTTAGAGCACCAGGAAGTGGAGAAAAGAGTTCCAGGGAGTGGCAAGGGAGGGGCCATGATGAGTTGCACACACAACACACAAAACATTCTAAGGCAGCAGTATCAAGAATATCAAGATGCCAACTGCAGAGCATTAAACCCTAGGCGTATGGGCGTGCTATGAACCAGCGACCCTGTGTAAACACATTGGCCACATGACCTTGAGGCTGACCCTGATCAGGGGGCCTCGCTCCTTCCACCCTCCATCCCCTGCCTCTGTGCAGGCACAAGTCACCACACATCAAAGCCCAGAGAAGGGTCATTTCTTGAGAAGCCAGCACCAGCATGCATCAAGTAAGCAGGCATCAGGGAGGCAGTAGGCAAACACAGAGAGACACAGAAAGTCACACAAGATGGGCACAGGGAGGGGGTGTTTTTATCATCCACGGGGCTAAATGATGTTCTATTGTTTTGCTTTAACAAAAAGCTCTATTTTGATTTTCTGTCCCTGCAGATATCATTTGACGTTCAACACAACATCCTTTCCATAAAAACGGATCTGTGTATGCACTGCTGAAGTGAGCACACCCATAAAAATGAATCTGTGGCTGCTTGGAAGTAAACATTTTGGGGAGCAGTAAAAATATGTTGGTGGACATTTTTTGTCATCCTAGACTAAATCAGAGTGTTTAGAAGAATATAAAGTTGTGATATTTTCTTAGTTTTACACATGAACTTAAAAAATAGAGACATTTTTTTAAAGGTGCCTATAAGCAAGGCATAGTGGCACACAGTAGTAATCGCAATACTCTGAGAGAGTGAGGCCAATTTCAGCCCAACCTGTGCAACTTAGCAACTTAGGGAGGCCCTGTCTCAAAATTCAAAATTCAGAAAAAAGGGAGTGGAGGTAGGCTGGGGATGTAGCTCAGTGCCAAGGCCCTGGGTTCAATTTCCCAATACTGAAAAATAAAAATCAAAAAGCTACCTGCATTTGTAAAGTGCCATTTTCATTCTGTCATTTATGAATGATGAGCCATTTGGCACGCACCCATCACTACTATATCCCAGAATGGTTTCGAGGTCTGAAAGTTGTCTGTGCTCTGCCTGTTCATCTCCTAATCCCTGGTGACTGCTGATGGTTTCACTGTGTCTAGATTTGTGCCTTTTCTGAGATGTCAACCATAGGGATCACACAGTATATAAACTTGTCAGACTGGCTTCTTAGGATATGAACATAGGGCTCCTCCATGTGTCTGCATGGCTTGGTAGCACATGTCTTTTGAGTGCTGAATAATATCCCATCATTCCACAGATATCTATCAAAAGACATCTTGGTTGCTTCCAAGCTTGGAAAATTACTCATAAAGCTGCTATAAACATCTGTGTGCAGTTTTTCTGTGGACATGAGTTTTCCAGGCACTTCATTTTCAAGACGGCATAAGGCAAAGAGGGAGAGATGCCTTTTCATACCCAGAGAAACAAATTAGAGACGATCCCATGACTTATAGCATCTTTTCTTGAAATTCTGAGACCAGATTCATGTTTTACAACCAGCAGTGGAAAAATGGCCTAGGTTTCCCTTCTCAGAAGGAAAGGCTTCCCCAATTTCCCTTTCTGCCATCTCCAGCTTGAAAATCTTCCTGGCCTTCTGCAGCACACAGTCCAACTGCTCTCCTGGGTCTCCCAGAACCGCCTGCTTCACCAGTGGCCTAGAGGACACGAAACCTCATCTGACTCATCGTTGTGTTCTCAGATCCTAGAAACTGTTCAAAAACAACAACGGATGTGTGCAGAAAATGGATTGTTGCCTTTCTTCACTGTAAATGCTAAATTTAATTTTATATCTGTATCTCCTAGATTGAGTCAGTTCTGCATCAGTTCTCATTCTGGTGACTACTCCATGAGCCAAAAGGCCTTTAAAAAACCCGTTCATTTCTCTGATGCTCTGTGGGCAGAACATATTGCTGTTACCACTGGGATGTGAATTCCAAGGCCACAGAGCAGGTTCTCAGGCCAAGAAGAGAACTTGGGTCTTGTGTCTCAAAGCAATCCTTTCTCTCATCAGTCAGCCCAATTTTCCAATACAAGACTCTGTCAATCATTATGTAGTCACTGATGTCGGGGGCGGGGGGTGGACAACATTCTCCAGCTAACAGCATCAAGTTTCTATAATATGAGAGTCATTAGTGTAGGTTATTTTCAGCTGAAAGATGAAGAATTGGCCAACCTGGTGTCACAGAAAAATTCACATAAACATACCAGCATCATTCTTCACAGAACTAGGAAAAACATTCTAAAATTTATATGGAATCACAAAAAATTCTGAGCAGCCAAAGCCTTTCTGAGCAAAAATAACAAAGCAGAAAGCATTACACTACCTGAATTCCAAATATAGTACAAAACTATAGAAATTAAAAAGCATGGTATTGGCATAAAAACTGACATACAGGCCAACAGAACTGAAACAAATCCAGACATTTATAGCCAACTGACCTTTTGATGAAGGAACCAAGAACTTCATAATGGGGAAATTCGTCATTTTGATAAACGGTGCTGGGAAAACTAACTATACCTATACAGAAGAAGAAAACTAGACCACTATCCACACCATACACAAAACTCAAACGGATTGAGAGGTAAACAGTAAGGCCCAGACTAACAAAGCTGCTAGAATAAAACACAGGAGAGATGTTTCAAGACATTGTTCTAGGCAAACATTATTGGAAAACACTTCAAAAGTGTAGGCAAGAAAAACTGAAATTGACAAATGGGATTTTGTCACACTAAAACACTTATATACAACTAAGAAAGCAATTAATAGAACTAGGAGACAACCTATAGAGTAGGAGAAAATATTTGAAAATGCCCATTCTGATGAATGGTTAATATCCAAAACTTACAAAGAGCTCAAACAACTCCATAGTGAAACAAAACACACACACACACACACACACACACACACACACACACACACAAAACCTTCAGATAATCCAATTAAAAAGGGGATAAACATCTGAATAGAAATTTCTCAAAGAAATATGTACAAATACCCAACAGATCTATGAAAAATAACATCATTAACCATTAGGAGAATGCAAATCAAAACCACAATAAGATAACACTCATCTCATTAGAATGACTTATCAAAAAGACAAAAAATAAATGCTAGGGAAGATGTCGAGAAAAAGGAACTTCTATACATGGTCAGTTGAAGTGTAAACTCGCACAGTACATCCATTATGGGAGACAGTGTGGAAGTTTCTCAAAATCTCACAACTATGATATGATTCAGCAATCCTACTATTCCACTACTGGGTGTGCTCAAAGGAAATGAAATCAGCATGTGAAAGAGACATCTGTACTCCTATGTTTATTGCACTATTGCTTACTCTAGACAGAATATACAGTAAACCTAAATGTCTGTCCTCAGCTGAATGGATAATGAAAACGTGGTATATACACTCACAATGAATACTATTTGGTTATTTAAAAATAGCATGAAAGAGCCAAGCATGGTGGTGCATACCTATAGTCCCAGCAGGAAGGCAGAGGCAGGAGATTGCTCCAAGTTCAAGGCCAGCATGGGCCAAATGGTGAGACCTTGTCTCAAACAAGCAAACAAATAAACAATACCATGAAGGCCTTCTCTTTTCAGCATAGATGGTCCTGAAGGACACTGTTAAGTGGAATAAGCCAAGCACACTGAGAAACATTATCTGATCTCACCCATGTATGGGAATCTAAAAAAGTTGATCTTATAGGTGAGAGTAGAATAAAGAGTGTTTCTTGGAGGCTGGGGAGGGTAGGGGAAGGACAGATGGAAAGAGGTTCCTCAATGGACCAGCCTTGCAGGTGGCTAGGAGGCATAATTTATGATGTTATATGGCACAGTCAAGTGAATACAGTCAACAGTGATGTATCACATACCTCAGAATAGTTAGAAGGGAGGATTTTCAATAAAGAAGTGATAAAGTTTAAGGTAGTAGATATGCTAAATTACTCCAAGTTGATGATTACTCAATGTATACATGAATCAAGACATCATGTTGTGCCTCACAATATGTACAAATATATATTAATAAAAAAATGAAATCCACTAATTAAAAATAAGTACTTTTCTCTTTATTGGTAAATATTAGCGGTAGCAATAATGAGATTCATGGCAGCATATTAGTACATGCATAGAACCAATTCCGATTGCCTTCATGCCCCTATTTTCGTCTCCACCCCACCCCACTCCCCTCCCCTGTCACTAGGAGTCCACCTTCTGGTTTCCCGTCCTCTCTCCTTTGGTTTTGCATTTATTTGTATTCACTTTTGGATCCCTTACAAAGGAAGAAGCATGTGATTTTTCACTTTCGGGGACCGGTTAAACACAATGGTCCCCTGTTCCATTCATTGTGCAGCAAATGGTAGAATTTTATTCTCCTTAATGGCTGAACAGCACTCTGTTATGTACATATGCCACATGAACCTATTATTACCCACTCATCCACAGACAGACACTCCTCTGTGATGGGCACTGATCTCTATCTTGGCTGTTGTGAATAATGGCACAATACACATGGGTGTGCAGATAGCTCCTGTGCGCTGACTTCACTTCTTTCAGATGTCTGCCTGTGAGTGTCTGGCCACTTCTTATATGGAATAAAGCCAATTTCTGGGCTGTCCATTCTGGATCCCATATCTATATTTTTTCTTCTCTTAGTAGTGCTATAGTTTAATTATCATAGCCTTTATAATATATTTGAATAACTAATTTGTCTAGCCTCTTGTTCACTCATTTTTAATTAAGATATTTTTGATAAATTTATTTCTTTATTTTTCCTAAGAAGATTAAAATAGAATCAGATGTTCCAAAATTTTCATAGGATTGAATGTGATCTTGTGCAAATCATGAGATTTGTATTAGTGCTCTGCAGACAAACAACCAACAGGCTATATTTCCTAAACAGTAGGAGACTTGAATCTCCTCTGACAGCAGGAAACAGTCATTGGACAGGTCGAATGAGTCCATGGAAATTTAATCTGGTCTTACTGGAGCCATGTGTAAGAAGCAACCTGATGTGGCCAGGAATTTTAATGCCAGGAATTACTGATTCCCATAGGTCTCTCCTTCTCTGCTCTGGTGAATGATGGCCAAAGGAATCTAAAGCATGTACGACATGATAAACGTAGGGTTTGTTGCCTCAGCCACTGGACTGGGCATCTCATTGCCTGGCAGATGAAAAAAATGACAGAAGGGAGTCACTGATTCTGTACTTTATTTATAACAGCAAAGAAGTACGCTCTCCTGAGGGGTTCCTTTGTTTTCTTTCAACTAGATTTCCAGGTGTAAACACAGAGCACAAGAATCAAACAACCAAAACAAAGGAACCTCTGTAAATAAAACATCTTAACTGCAAAGGCATAACCTGTAGAACAGAGCTGACGTGATGCGATTAGTCAGTTCACTGGTCTGAAAAGGAATTATCTCTTTATGGCTGGCTAAGGCAGACCAGTTATAATGCACAAAAGCTGAGAAATGGTAGGATAAGATAGAACATACAGAAACAACCACTGGTGCTTTAGTCTTATCCCCAAGATCAGCTGGATTTTTAATTGTTTTTCTAGTCTTAGGGATTCAACCTACGACCTTTGCACTAAGATACATCCTCATTCCTGCTTTTAATTTTTATTTTGAAATAGGGTCTCCCTAAGTTGCTAAGATTCCCAGGCTGGAGTTGAACTTGTGATACTCTTGCCTGAGCCTCCCAGAATGCCAGTATTACAGGCATGTTCCACCATGCCCAGCTGAAGTCTAAAATAAATAAATAAATAAATATATCTATATCTGTATCTATCTATCTATCTATCTATCTATCTATCTACTTGTGTGTGTATAATTTATTTTAGTTTAGTTATGTTAATGCTGAATACTTATGTTTTAATTGATTAAATCAGCCCCACTGAAGACAGGATAGTCTGACTGAAACAAAAAAATTTACTATTCAACCTTCACAAAATTAAATATTTAAAAGAACTTTTAAATTTTATACCTGACTTAATGTAAAGCAAAATCACTCTGAGGTAAGATAGACTAAAGGATATATGTGACTCTAAAAATATAAATGTCTTGGTGCCAGCAGATATCCCAGGCTGTTGGTCAGACTTTCCAGGTAGCAGATGTGGTAGGGTCCAAACCAAGGAACTCAATGGCAAAAGAGAACACAGCTAAATCTGAGTCCAGAGGAAAAAGCAGAACAACTTCCTGAGGGAAATTATCATATGAGGGAAGAGTGCAGTTGGGAAAAGGACAAGGATATAACCAAAAAAGAGAACTATAGACCAGTCTCTTTAATCAATATAGATGCAAAAATCCTCAACAAGATACTGGCAAACAGAATGCAATGAGTCATCAAAAAGATTATACATCATAACCAAACAGGCTTCATCCCAGGGATACAAGGTTGGCTCCACAAATGCAGATTAATAAATGTAATACATCCCATAAAGAGAAGCAAGGACAAAAATCACATGATAATTTCAATGGAGCAGAAAAAGCCTCTAACAAAATCCAAGATTCTTTCACGATAAAAAAAAAACTAAACTAGATAGATATAGAAGGACTTATCTCAACCTAACAAAAAGCCATTTATGGCAAATCTATTGCCAATATCATAGTAAATGGGGGAAAACTGAAAACTTGCTCTCTAAAATCAGGAACAAGACAAGGCTGTTCACCACTCTGGTTCAACATAGTACTTGAAATATTAGGCAAGAAAAAATAAGTAAAATGGATATATATGGAAGAAATCAAATTATCATTATATGCAGGTGATATGATTCTCTACATAAAAGATCCCCCAAAATTCACCAAAGGACTCCTAGGTTAACAAAATTCAATAGTGTAGTGGGACACGAAATCAACCCACAAAAATCCATAGTGTTCCTACACATCAATACTGAGGGAAACGTTATGAAAAATATATCATTCACCATAGCACCAAGAAAAATTAAATACTCAGGAATTAACCTAACTAAGGAAGTAAAAGACTTCTACAACAAAAATGACAGTACTCTGAAACAGGAAATTGAAAAGGACATCAGAAAATGGAAAAATATTTTCCCTGCTGCTGGATAGTCAAAATGGGCATTCTTCCAAAAGCACTAGTGGTTTAAAGTTCACACTCAAGGAGCCAGGTGTGGTGGTGCACTCCTGTAATCCCAGCACTTGGTAGGAGGATCGTTGTGAATTCAAGACCTGCCTGAACTGCATAGTGAGACCCTGTCTCAAAAAGACCTAAATAAATAAATAAATAAAGTTCACACTCAAGTCTACTGGTGCCAGAAGGAATTCGTGGCCAGCTCCAGCACTAACTAGCAGTGACTTACAGGTGTTCATTTCACACATCACTATCCTGTCCTTCCTCTGAGTGAGCAAATCCCATGCAGCCCGGATCACTGACTCCTTAGTCCACTTCCCCATCTACTCCTATCTGTCTCAAACCTCTGTATATTCCTCAGACTGAGGTCATCTCACCTCAGTCAGCAAATGTCCTGAGCTCACCCTTCACAATGGAAGTAGAAGGCATCAGTGGAGACTTTATATTTTAAAAAATCTTTTGAAAACTCTGTAACTCCTTTCCTTTCTTCTATACAGAACAATTTATTTCCAAGGTCCCAGCATCAAAGACGGTATACTTCTTGAAAAGTTTTTACAGGGAAGATGGCTAAAGTACAGTCCTCATAGATGGGTTCACTCTTGCCAGCCACATTATTGGCCCCTCCCTCACTTCACAAGGCAACCAACATCTTTTACTTTTTAAAGATTTTCATTCCAAAAACGTTTATACGTATACGGGAACAGATGAAATGTAACTCTGCGTGAGTCCTCAATTCTTTTTTTTTTTTTTGGTACCGGTAATCTAACTGAGGACCTTGTGCTTTCCAGGCAGGTGTTTGTGCCACTGAGCTATATCCCTGGCCCTCAGCCCTCAATTCAACTTCCATAATTAGTTGACATATGTGGATGCACCATGTCTTTGGTACTACAATTAAAGTGCAAAACTCCATTTAAATATCTTGCCATCCATCTTTTAGATGATACATTACATGTCCTATATCAAGGCTTTCATAATCCTTTAAAATTTGTCATATGAGGAACACATTTACCCACAACAGATACGACACTGGTGACTAAAATCACTTAGGCTTTCACAGTGAGCTCTGCTTCTAGTCAACACTGAAGAGTCATTTGCCTAAATCTTCACTCCTAAAAATACACAAGAATGAATCTTTGCCAATTCAGTGTAGGACACTTTCATCCCTTCATCACACTAACTGTAGTAAGAATCACAGAAGTAGAAATATGTACATGTTGACAAACACTTGAGAACCCTAGGTCAATATTTTCAAATATTTAGAAAACTGTTTTTTCCTGTCACATACGTCTGTCCTCTATTTCCCAAAATGTCACTAATAGTAAATGATTACACAAACAGAGGCTTAACAGCATTAGTTATCAAAGAAATAAAAGTTTGTTGCGAGAGAACATTTCACATTGACTAGGATGCTAAGAATGAAATAGGCATGGCTTCAAGAGAGTAAGAAATTGGAAGCCATATACATTGCTGGTGTAAATATACATTGCTGGTGTTCATGAGTTTTGTTCCTGAAGTCTCTTCCTACACCTATGTCATTAAGATTTCTACTAAATTTCTCTTCTGATAGATTTAGTGTTTTTATTTTAATATGTAGATCTTTGAACCATTTCAATTTTAGCTTAATGTATGGCGATAGACATGGGTCTAGTTTTAGTCTTTGGTATGTGGAAAGCCAGTTTTTCCGGTACCATGTATTAAAGAGATTATCTTTAATAATCTCTTGTATTTGGCTTCCTTGTCAATGGTAAGGTGACTGAATGTTTTTAGAGTTGCATCTGCATCTTCTATTCTGTTACACTGATCCTCATGTCTGATTTTTGCCGGTATGCTAATTTTTTCACAGTATCTTTGTAGTACAATTTCAGGTCAGGAGTTGTGACACCTCCTGATTTGCCTTTGTTGCTCAGGATTGTTTGTGCTATTCTAGGTCTTTCTGGTTCCAAATGAATTTTAGGATTGTATTCTCTAGTTCTGTGAGATATGCTAATGGTATTTTGATTGGGATTTCATTAAATCTGTTTAACAGTTTTGGGAAGAGGGCAATTTTGACTCTGTTGGTTCTTCCTACCCATTAGCAGAGATATCCTTCCATTTTCTTTTTTTTTTTTCAATACCAGGGATTGAACTGAGGACTTTGCACTTGCCAGACAGGTGCTTGTGCCACTGAGCTATATCCCTAGCCCTTTCATTTTCTGATATCTTCTTCAGTCTCCTTTTTCAGAGTACTGTAATTTTCAATGTATATTTTACTTCCTTTATTAGATTGATTCCTAAGCATTTCATTTTTCAGATACTATTGTAAAGGGTGTGGTTTCTCTAATTTCTCTCTTTGAGTTTTTTGCTTGTGTACAGAAATGCTGTTGATTTTTTACTGCTTTTGTATCCAGATACACTACTGAATTTGGCTATAAAATCTAGAAGTCTTCTGGTGGAGTTTTTGGAGTTTTCTATGTAGAGTCTCCTGTCATCTGCAAGTAATGATACCTTAACTTCTTCCTTTCCTATCCTTATTCCTTTTATTTCTTTCTCTTGTCTAATTGCTGTGGCTAATGTTTCTAGAACTATATTGAATAGAAATGGTGGTAGTAGACATCCTTGTCTTGTTCCTGATTTTAGAGTGAAAACTTTCAGTTTTTAACTATTTAGTATGATGTTAGCTGTTGGTTTGTCATAGATGGCTTTTACTGGTTTGAGGCAAAGACCATTGATTCTGATTTTCTGTAGAGTTTTATCATGAATGAGTATTGGACTTTTTTTTTTTTTTTTT
>PVLD010027176.1:0-21125 GCA_004027595.1 Dinomys branickii
ATAAATATTTAGGATTGTTACCTCTTCCTCTTGTAGCTTTCCCCTAACTAGTATGTAGTGGCCTTCTTTATCTCTTTTGATTGTTTTTGGTTTGAAGTTTACATTGTTTGCAAACATAATAGCTACCCCTGCTTTTTTCTGGGGGCCTGTTGCATGGAGAATTGTTTTCCAACCTTTAACTTTCAACCTGTGGATTTCCATTTGAGTAAAATGTGTTTCCTGTATACAGCATATCGTTGGATTGTGTTCCTTAATCCACTCTTCCAATCTTTTCCTTTTGACTTTTGAGTTGAGGCCATTTACATTAATGTTTATCATGGTTATATGTTGGCTTATTCTAGTCATGTTATTTACTTGAAGTTTTCCTTCTCTTGCTGACTGTTTAATTATTTGTTCTGTTTAGGGAGTTATTTCTGTAGCTGTTCTTGGGATTGTGGTCTCTTTTTTCTCTGTCTTGAATATCTTTTAGTGCTTTTTCCAATGCTGGTTTGGCACTCATGAAGTTCTTCAGTTGTTCTTTGTCGTGGAAATATTTTATTTCTCCATTGAATTTGAGGGATAATTTTGCAGGATACATCAGTCTGGGTTGGAAGTTGTTTTGTTTCAGAATCTGTAGTAACTCACTTGTCCAAGCTCTTCTTGATTTCATGGTTTCCGTTGAGAAATCTGCTGTGATTCTGATGGGCTTTCCTTTATAGGTGATCTGTTTCATTTCTCTAGCAGCTTTTAATATTGTGTTCTTTTGCTGGATATCTGGGATCTTTACTATTATATGCCTGTGTGTGTTTTTCTTTGGGTTATGGATCACTGGGATTCTATATGCCTCGCTTAAATGAACTTCAGTATCTTTTACCTTGTTTGGGAAATTTTCTGCTATTATTTCATCAAATATTCCTTTTATATCGTTTGTGAGATCCCTTGCTGTTTCACACACTCCTATAATTCGAATATTGTTACGTTTTGCTTCATCTTGCAGCTGTTGGGTTGACTTTTCTTGTGTCTTTGATGATATCATGAGATTCTTCCTTTCATGCTCATAAGCTGCCATGCTGTCTTCAAGGTCTGATATTCTACCTTCGGTTTCATTTAAACGGTTTTTCATGCTTTCAGCATTAGTTTTCAAATCCTGGCATTCTCTTTGGACCTGTTTCATTCTTGGTAATTCATCCCTAAATTGCTCTTGTAACGTTTCCATTTGTTTCCTATTTTCTTCTAGTCTTTTGTCTATATCTTCTCTATGTGCACGGAACATTTCTTCCATCATTGTTTTCAGCTCGTTTTTTGGCTGAGAAATCATTGTGGGTATGTGGCTTATTTCTGCTTTAAGCTCTTTTATGGCCTGTTGGAGTTGTTTCATTTCAGATGCAATCATTTCATAACTTGCAGGTATGTGATTTCCTGGTTCCCCTGTATCCTCACATTCAAAACTTGTTCTGGGTGGGGTTGAGTTTTGAGACTGCCTTTTGCTCCTCTGTTTTCCCATTTTTGGGTTTCAGATTCAAAATGTGGAGCTATAAATTCCCCAGGCAGTTCAGCAGGTAAAGGTCTGCTGCAGAGGCTGCTCGAATGATTCCTTCTCTTTGGGAGAATGTCCCTTAAGCTGTCTGCTGAGATTTCTGCTTCTACTCCCTTCCCCAAGACCTGGCTGGGGCATGTAAAGAGGTCGCTGCCCCAGGCGTCTTGCAGGCAGGCCACTCAGGTTTTTCTCCCTGAGTGGAGCTCCTTCCCCCCTCACAAATCCCCTAGGGGCGCCTAGCTAGCTCTTCCTACCCGGGAGATCCCGCAGTCCTTAAAGCTGCTTTGATGTCATTCGCTGGGCAGAGCTTCTTCCCGACTCAGGAAAAACCGGTTAGAGCGCCCACTCAACTCACCCTGGGATTGTGCAGACAGGAATGCCGTTCAGATGTATCTCCGTGGATCGAGCTTTTTCCCGACTCAGAAATCCTGCCGATCGCAGCTGCTCCAGTTCAAGCAGCGCCGGCTGCGGGGGCGGGGCTCTGAGCGGGATCCCGGAACACTGCCCAGATTGGCGCAGTCTGTCCCAGTAGTTCGTTCTCTGAGTTTCCTCTGCTCTGCTGCCTCCAACAAATCGTGGTTACAGCCGTCTCCAAGCCGATCGGGTTCAGGAGTTGGAGGCTTTCCTCCCGCCGCAATCGCTCTCTTGGCTGTACGCAATTTGAGCCACACTGCGGCCAAAGCGCCTCACCGATCTCTCGGGCGCCCAGCTCTCAGGATCTGCCCACTTCTCGCCACCCAGCTTGTCCAGCCGGCCCTTTAATGCTCATGCCGCGGAAAGCAGCCCGATCAGTTGGAATTTTGCATCCACGGACCGGGCACCCGCGGGCAAAGGATCGGTCTCTGGGAGAGATTCCCTCTGCCACTCACCTGGTCGCCATCTTCCCAGAAGTCTCAAGAAGAGAAGCTGTTTGGGCCCCGGTTTCAATCCACGCTTAGCTGGGTACAAAGCAAGAGCGGCAGGGTAGAAAGGTCTGGTGGAGGACAGTGCTCACCTCATGGCAACCAGGAAGCAGAGAGGGACGGGAGGAGCGGGGGATGAGAACTGGCTCTTCGCAGTCACCACCCAGCGAGCCCTCCAGCCAGGCCCCTCTCCTACAGCAGTCAGCACTGAGCTTGTCAAAGGGTGGATCTGCCAGTGAGCGCAGCACCCCTTGGTCCAGTGACTTTCACCACTCGGGAGGCTTTGGGGCACGTTCTGGATTTAAGCCTCACCAGGTCTGACTTTGCAGCCTCTGTTTGGTATAGTGGTTCTATTAGTAAAAGAAGAGTCCGAAAATAGTGAAATGCTGCCAATATTAGGTGTGTATCATCTGGTGCCTGGGAAAATTGACAATTAAAGTTAACTAAATTAATGACAAAGATAGCTCAGATTTTTGTGTGTGAAATTCAGTAAGCAGAAGGACTCTTGGAGGTACAGTGTCAGATATTTCAAGAATGCTGATCTTCACCCTAAGGGTTCAAGCATAAATATTATGGTAAAACAATGTCTCTCCTAAATTAAGGATGCAATGAAGTAAGAATTAGCTGTTGCCCACATGTAATTTATAATCCCAACACACTCTGCTATTTTTAGTCAATCAAAATAGAAGCTACAGTTGTTATAAGAACTTGCAATAGATCACTGCAATTTATGAGCAAGAAGTAGCATTTGAGTCGGGAAGGAGGAGGTGGCCGTGGTCGTGGCCTGAGCTCCTCATTCCCAATAGGGCCGACCTCCTATGTTTGTAGGCACAAAATCCACAGGCACAGGGACCAGTGTTCCCAGGAGCAAGCAGCTCCCAGGGAGTCTGCCCTGAAGGGAGCAAAGGTCACAGCCATCAGCCAAGTTCAGCCTGTGTGCTGGGGCTGATGCCCATGCACTCCTGAGTGCACGTCTCCGTCTACCGGGAGCAGTGAGAAAGTCAGCTGAAGGTCAGACTGTCCTGTGGAAGGGAAAGAGGAAGCATTTATACTCAGGAAATGCATGATATATTAAGCTTATTACATAGTCTGACGTGTGAGATTTATTTTTTAAATCAAGTTCATGCAAGAAATGTACCTTTTTTTTTTCCTTTGAATAATCTGTTTTCCTGGTAACATTTAAGGAATTTTTCTATGTTTTGAACTATTTATACCTAGAAAGATTTGAACATATAATGTCTCACTTTATGTAGCTTAAACCCCCCTTCTAGTTTTATTCTCCAGATCATTTGCAACAAACTCTATAGTACAAATTGGTTTTTCTGTAAGCATTACACCAAGGGTATTTAATGCAGAGTATCTTCTTGATGAATACTTCTACTGCATTGTTAAAACTCTTAACAATGGCACAATTATTTTTTGTTATCATCAAATATCCAGCTAGTGAACACATTTTCTGAATGCAAGTTAGTGCTTTCCTCAATAACTCATCTGAAATATCCATTAATTGACTTCAAAAATTCCACTTACATATATTTTTTGAGACAGGGTCTCATTATGCTGTTCAGGCTGCCCTTGAGCTCACTTTATAGCCCAGGCTGGTCTTGAACTTGCAACGATCCTCCTCCCTCAGCCTCCCAAGTGCTGACATTACAGGCATGTGCCACAATGCCCAGCTTTCCTTTTTTTTTTTTTCCATTTATGTTTTGACATATTGGTATAGACCTCTGAGGAGAAGTTCTTTGAACCAGTAGAGAAAATGGCAAAGATACAAACAACCAAAGCATACAAAAAGAGATTCTAAGTTTTAGTTATGTTTAGAATATTCTCAATCTCTTAATAATGAATCTGATGAAAAACATGGATGAATTGTGAGATTTGGATTAGCAAAGGCTTGAACAGATTAACTGTTCCCAATTCTGTGAAGGGTCTGATGAAATAGTAAGTGGTATAATTAATTTTAAAGGCTTGCTGTAAAACAAGATCAATTTGACAACATGTATCAAAACATCAAATGAACATATCCATTGCTTTAGCTGTTACTAAACAGGAGTTGTTTCCAAACACACAGTTAATTGAACAAAAGGAGAGTCACTGTGCAACATTTACACTACTGAATACACTTGAAATTATGACATGGAAAGTGGATATTGAAAACCTGTGACTCACATTCTAGCAGAGAGGTACCTTTAACATGCATAGCATTTCCATATAATAGAGGACTGTAGCCTTAAAAAATAGGGCAATGCTATGTGTATGAGAACCAGAAATGCCAAAGTACGTGTTCAGGAGAAAGAGAAAAGTTTTATCACTGTGCTACTTTGTGTCTGTCGCGCTGATTTGGAGTTTATGGTGGTGTTTGCATACCAAAGACTAAAAGGTGGGCGTAGTAGTTTGTGTATGATCCCACTCTGTGGGAGACTGAAGCAGGAGCGTTACGAGTCTGAGGCCACCCTGGGCAATTTAGCAAAATCCTGTCTCAAAAGAATATAAGAAAAATACTTCTAGGCAGAGTGGCAGAGAGCTTGCCTCGCATGTGAGAGTTCTTGGGTTCAATCTGTGGTACCACAAGCAAACAAGGTAGAAGGAAGCACACCCCCATTCAAACATTCTAAGGGCGGTGTTTACGGAGAGTTATTTTAGGGTAGACTATGGAAGGAATTTGAACTTCTGCTCTTACCTATGATATGTAATTCCACATTAAATTTATACATACATAAAGTAAATACGTGTATTAACATTTCTATACATTTGTTCCCATTTTAAAATTAATAAAATATTTTGTACATCTGTGGGCTGCGTAGGACAACAGACACGTGTGTGTGATGTGCGGTGGTTACACTGGGGTAATAACGTGTCTTTCTTCAAACATTAATCCTCCCTACAGGTTGGTATCTTTTCTACTCCTGTCTTCTCATTGTTCTGAAATATGTCACAGACAGCTGTAGACAATAGAAAACCAGAACTCATTTCTCTTTTCTACCTGTTCTGAGGCCTCTTGTGTAACTCCTTTGTTTATTTTCTCCAAACAAATTTCTGAATATTAGCTTTTAATTTAATGTAAAATGATAATTCATAGAACAGGAAAATACCCACAGGTTTCCTCTTCTTTTCCTTAATGTCCTGACATATATGACTTAACTACTACACTTCTGTAGGTTTTGTTTTATTTGTTCTGTGTTTGGTACTGAGGATCAAATCAAGGCCTTTGCACTAAGGTACATCTTCAGCCCTTTTTTATTATTCATCTTGAGACAGTCTCACTGGGTTGTCTACCCTGGGCTTGAACATGTCATCCTCCTGCTTCAGCCTCCCAGAGTTATGGGGTTGCAGGCATGCATCACCTTCACCAGCTCTGTCCTTCACAGGCCAGGATAAACCATTCATGGCTTAAACTTTGAGACAGAAATGGGGAAAGAGCCTGTCTTTCCCACAGCTTGGTGGATCTGGAGGTCAGGGTCATGCTTCCTGGTGTCCTGGCCTCACCTCCTGAGGACTCACACCGGGGGATGGAAATTTGCACACAGCCGACTTGGTGTGTGGGTTAACCAAACTGTTGCGGGCCAGGGAACCTAAGCAGGGAGCAGTCAGTGCAGGGAACGAGCTTCTCCAGGGTCCCAGGTGTCAGAGCAGGTGCACTGTGCCGGGAGCTGGTGAGGTTTCAGCTGCTGCGCTGAGAGCAGGTGCTAGGCACACACATGGAAACCACCTTGAACTTGGTCCCTCTGTGTGCTCCACTGAGATTCATAAATTCCTGTACCTCTCTTCCAATCAGATTATAATTTTCCATATGAGGGAAAAGCTAAAGTCAAGCTACCCAAACTGAAATTTGTCTGCAGCATAAGGAAGCAAAAGGATTAGTAGGTGCTTATAAGAATGTGATATAAAAACCTCAGAAATACACTGAAAAATAAAGTTTTGAGCATGCCTGACAGGTGGTTGTGTTTACACTGCAAACCTCAGCCTGCCCCGGCAATTTAAAGGACGAACCCAACTATGGCTCCAAAGCACTTTTCTTTGCGATAATATATTTTCTTCCACAAACATCATTTAATGTCTCAGAGAATAGAAAATTCAGGTGTAAAGTTTGTGTTAACCGAGTTAAATATAACATGCATCAGGCAGATCTGTCTTTAAAGGTGTGCGGTGGTAGCGCCCTCATTCTCCGCAGAACCTTGGAGAGCCAGCCGGGGTACGGGAGGCCACTCCTTGGAGGATTTCTCCTCCCATGGATAGGTTCCGTCACAGGGAGGCAGGATCCGGATCCGATTGTACCTGACACCATACTGCCCACCTTCCCGGCTGTCTCCTAAACCCCACTCCCAGGACAGGCACTGAGGCAACCCTTCTGCTGCCTCTGCAGAAAAGGTCTCTCTGGGGCCCCAGTGCCTCCTGATTCACCCGCAGTGAGCAGCTCCCTCCAGCTTCACCCCACTTCAGCTGCAGCCTCCCGTCAGGGAGTCCAGGTCAACATCTGTTTTACTGCACATCCCCCTCCCTTTGAAGATCCTTCTACTTCTGTTGAAATCAGAAAGCAGATCTGAACATCAGTAGCCGAGAAGGTGTGAGGGACAGGAGAGTGAGGAGCGGACGCAGGACACTGACCCCCAGAGAAGGCTGCTCCAGGGCTCGGGGCTTCAGACAGGCAGGCAGCCCACACCTGCAGCCTCCTGCCTGGGTGGAGACTCCCATGGGAGAAGGGGTGTCAAGGAGGGACGGTCAGTGGATGCGGTGGGCATAGCAGAGTCCCGGTCAGCTCTGTCCTCAGAGTGCAGGGCCTCTTTGCAGAGTCAAGCCATTTGTGGCACTGGCAGCAGAGTCACTTGGCTGAGTAACTGTGAGTGTTTGAAAGAAATATGTTTAATATAATGCATGTTATATCTAATATATTGTATAAAATATTGTATACCATGTGTAATTATAATATCACATTAAAACTACATGTGCTATCATGTATTCTTTAATGCTCTTAATCATATAGTAATATGCATAATTAAGTGTTATGGTAATGCAATTTAGCATAATTATATAGCACAATGATGTATTGCTATAGAATAGTAATATGTATCTTAGATAATATATATAAAATTGATAGTATGTAACACTTGATACTGTAATATACTGCAACATACATAAATAACGTTTATAGCACATTGTCAAATTGAGCAAAGGGTAGAATACTGATTACTTGACTTTTTTCTTAAGACCAACCCCATGGTGTCCTGCGTAAGAAGCTCTGCTTAGTGGTGCTGAAAACCACATGTGCCCAGGCTGTGGCTGCTGCTATCCGACCCACTGGGGCTTCTGCCAATCGTAGAAGGACTCTTCTTGACAACTGCTGCTTTAGGGCTGGGGATGTAGCTCAGTGGTACATGCGCCTGCCTGGCAAGTGCAAGGTCCTGAGTTAGATTTCTGGCACAAAACAAACAAACAACTGCTGCTTTAAGCAGTCCCACTGCACTGTCCTTTATATATTTATGTTTTTCACACATTAGCTTTAATTCTTAAATGCATTCAGCTCATCACTATCCCAAGGTGAAGAGGAATTATAAGAAGCCCATGCTAGAATTTGCTAATGGTCAGAAGACAATCTCCCACTAGTCTGAAGAAACCAACCTTCTCTTCATCTGCAGAGAAAGTAACCCATAAATAAAAGTAGCAAGCATGCCAAGGTCCCTGAGGTAGACAGAGTAAACACACCCTCATGGTACCAAATCATCTGGGAAGCAATCTGATTCAGCAAGTTCCCCTGCATTTCGGTGTGCTCAAACGGGTCTCACTGCAGTGATGCCAAGTGCATCTCCCACTTGGATTTCAAGTACAAGAGACGTCAAATGGCCTTCATCCCTCTGCCATGTGAAGACGCTGGTAGAAGCAGAACACAAATGTGGGAAAGAGAAGACATGTTAAAACGCAAAATTTAAAAACAGAGGTTAGAGACAAAAAGAAAATCATATTTTTACTTTCATCAATTTAAGCCACAAATTGGCCAGTGTTTTGTGCAATGTCAAGGAAGAGAAATAAACCAAAAAGAGTCTGTTGTTCAAAGATAGATTAAGAAAGAAGCTGGACATCCTTGTGTCCTAGCACAGTGGTCCCAGGGACCTGCACAAAAACTGTGGCCTGACCTCACCCCTGGTGCATGGATGAGTTGGCCTCTCCCGGGGGAGCTGGACTTTCACAGGAAGCTTCCTCAGGATCCTCACTCACCTTTGTATAGTCAGCTACACATATTGCCCATCCCCGGAATACAGATTTTTCGCTAATTCATACAACTTTAACTCATGTTCTGCGACTTTATGATCAACACCAACAGACACACATTTGGTAGGTAAGTTAACTTGAATTTCACTAATAAATTAGATGATCCTTTCAGGTTGTGTGCAAGTTGGAAGAACGTACACTATGTGTGTCCTGGGACTGATCCTTCTTGGGGAAGGATAGTGTACTGATCTTCACCTGTGCTTATTATTTTTATCACTGGTTCAGGTATGGAGGACACATAACATTTTGTATTAAAGAAGAATTTCAAGTAGTTTTGAGAGAGAAACTATACATTTCTTCAGAAAATGATACTAGACGATGGATCATGATAATAACTGACACTTTTATTTAGTCTAGAAAAACAAATTAAAGAGTATGGGGTCCATATATTTCTAAGTATCGTATGTAAAGGAGTCTCAGAGTACAACATTTTGCAATCCTGTGATGTGATTGGTTTATAGGAGTTTAGTTTGTGACCACATGAATAGATTTTGATGAAAGTTTTCTGTTTCTTCTAAATCTATGTTTTACTCCACACTGGAGTAAAATTGATTACTCCACACTAGAGATGATACATTTGCTTCTAATTCTAAGATATTGTGTGCGATACATAGAGACTTTTAAGTATACTTACACATGCAAGCATTCTTGAAAGAATCCTTGGGGTTATTTACCACTGTGATGTCAACATGCCAGAGTTTCCGCTATTTAATTACATTTATTTTCTGCCAAAATAAGGGATCGAGAATGAGAGGGTGGGTAACAATGAATTCGATATTTGTCTTTGTTCTGCATAAAGATTTTCTGACCTACTGTCTGATAATGAGATGCCTGCATCGGGGGTTGGTTCAGCATACTCAGAAAAGGTGCTGCCCAAGGGATTGAGCACTGATTGATTGCCTCCTGATGCAGGTCAGAGGGGAATTTTGATTAATATTTATAGTTGCTTTCTTCAAGAGATTTAATGCATGGAATACACTCAAGTTCAGCCCCTGAACCTTCAGGATGATAATCAACTCTCAGGTCATTTCATGTTGCATATCAGAAAGTTCTCAAGTTATGAATATGCATTACCTATTGTACAAGTACTTTACCTTTTAATTTGAAATTTCTATTTGTGAATGCTAGATTTACAGAAGAGTTGTAAAAGTAGCACAGAGTTCCCATGCACCATCCCCACGGTCTTAGCTACTTGTTGCTGAGAGAAAATACTCAGCGCCCAGAGTTGAAAGGGAACAGTGCTATTTCTATTTAGCTCACAGTTTGTAAAGGTTTCAGCCTGTAGTTGATTTGTTCCAATGGATGGTGGCACGGCAGAGGGGCAAGAGTTTAAGGCAGCGGAAGACTGGAAAAGCAAGAAGAGCGAAGGTGAGAACAAGCCTCTTTCCCTCCCTCATGTTATATGCAGGCCACTTGCTGCAGGATGGGTGCCCCACTTACACCACCAGTCCCAGCACTAGAAAGTGAACCAATCACAAGTTCTAGACTCAGCAGCCCCCCAGAAGCCCATCCCCATGACTGCATGATGCTTTGGGGGACAGCCAGTCACAAACCATCACACCAAGTTCCTTCATTATTGAAAATTTTCTGTTCCACAATGGGACCCCGGATACCAAGTTCCATGTGGTCATTATGTGTCCTTAGTCTCCTCCAGGTTGTGAAAACCTCTCAGGTCCTTCCTAAGCATTTCAAAGAGGACCGACTTGGTAGCAGGTCTCTCACTGTGAGGCTCTTCCACGTGTTTTCTTGGCCAGACAGGGGATATAGATTTCTGTGAAGGAATCACAAGAATCAAGTGTCCACATCACACTACTGCAGAGCGTGTGACATGACTGCAACACTACATCGCTGGACACGGTCAGTCCAGGGGCGGCTGTTGGCCAGTTATTATTGTGAACTCGCTGCTGTACCTTTATAAACTCTACAGTTTTGAGGAGCATCACTGTCTCGCTCACACTCAGGGCAAGGTGTCAAGCTCTTCCTGAGAGGGCGGGGGAACAGCTTCATACACCTGGAATTTTTATGGACATGTGACTCGGCCAATGCATCTATTTATTCACCACTTAGTTATGACAGCATCAATTCATACATGTTTATTTAATCCCTTACACATTATTTAAAACTGCCTGTGTTATATGAATTTTACACCTGTGGGTCCGATTTATCTCACTTATGAGTATGGTTTCTAGTTGCATCCATTTACCTATAAAAGCCTCAAGGCAATCTGAGCAGCTAACTTAAATACAACAGTATGCAATGTAACAACCACTGTCGAATTTCTACCATCCTGCTTAGTGACGCTCTGTATTGTTCCCAATTTCTTTATTGTTTTTTATTCTCTTTAACTGTTTGATCTATCTTGCATTCTTATATCTGGTAATCTGAGAAATTCCATTGAAGATAACAATATGTAATGTAACAACCATTATAAATTCCTATCATTTTGTTTTGAAACTCTGTTTCATTTTTATTCTTTTTGCTTTGTTTTGTTTTTGTCATGTCTGTTATTTTTTAAAATTCTCTTTAAAAGAAGCTATCTGTATTAATTGTTGCTGTTCAAACTCCAGGCATGTTTATTACGGGACTTTTCGGGTAAGCTGCAGGGTACATCTGTCCATTCGTTTTATTTCGGGGACAGACAGATATTCTCTACTCTCTGGCATAACACACAAGATGCACCTGTGTCCCTTTGCCTTGATCCTGTCCTGGTCCTGGCATGAATGATTTCCCAGAATTCTTGTTTCTTTTCAATGAAGGGTGGTATTCAGAAACCAGAATCTGAGCACTGGATGAGCTCACAGCACCTCAGGGATGTTCCAACCCCTCTGCAAACAGAGCAAAGAGACATGTGAGTGGCAACACACCCACCTTTCTGTTTGTGCTTGTTGTCTGTGTGAATGTATGCTCAGGGAAATATGATTTCACTGCCCCATCCAAAACTCATCTGCAATGTGGGGTTCTATGGGTTGATTTCTTCCCGTTAGTGTTGCAAAGGGTCTCATCACAGCTTCCGGACTCTTAGGTAAGTGCCTCTGAACTACGTCTCAAGCCGTTGGATTCACTGTATGCATCCTTGCCTGTTCGATAGCAGCTTCCCTCTCTGACTCTCCTCTATATTATGTGACTTATTCTTTCAGTGCAAGGACATCTGCATGGGACTCTGAGCACTGGTAAACTGTACTCAGCAGGAAACACCCTTGATTGCACACAGCTCATCCCCTCCTTTGGTGCCGGGCCTCACACACGCAGCCCGGGCTCTGTGTCCCAAAGGCTCATCAGGCATCTTTGCTCACCGCCCCTGGTATTTTCCGCACATCAGGACTCACTCTTGCTCCGCACCTTCCTTCTCAGACTCCAGGGATGGCCTGTTCTCTAACTCCTCTCTCCCTCGCCCCGTCCCTCTCCTCCTCATTTACTCCCTCCTCGTAGTCTTCAGCTTCTTACTCGCCTGCTGCCTAACATTCAGTCACTGTGCTATATATTTCCACGGATTTGATGACCACATATAACGTGCATAGTAAGTACCGCGCGCACTGGTGTTTCCACACTGAAGCGCCCGTGTGGGCTTCTGCAGCTCATCCCTCAGTTCTGATTAAGCAGCGATCTGCTGCCGCCTCTGTCAGTTTGACTTTCTTGCCGTCATTCAAAGAGCATCTCCCCACACACACTTGGGCTTAGGGTCCTTCATTGAACCACATGCACCGAAGACTCATCCATGTTGTTGTGGGAACGCAGCATCCATTTCTTTTTTGTTTTGACTTTGGTGCTGAAATAATAACACTGCTGGAGAGGGACCAGGGCCATTGATGTCGTTCACTTGCAACTGCTCTAGCACCTTCACCTGCCGCTGTTTCAGAAACACGGGCCAGTCAGAGTGTAATTCTGTCTTCTGTGGACTGAGGAGCCTAGAAAGTGCCACAGTTTGTCACAAACAATGGTGTTTTAAAAATGCAATCCTTACAGTTCATGTCAATATTAATCTTATAAGTTACTCATACGTTTTCACCTCGTGGTTGTATTACACACTGCCTTTTGCAGCTTTGTGTGTTAAGCAGTGAACAGTATATTCCCTAGTGCCTGGAATACCGCTTCCCCCCATGGAGCAGGGAGCCCTGTGGACACAGCGGCAGCCCTGAGAGTGAGGGAGAGGCACGCCAGAAAGAGCTCTCCTTGCTGTGCAAGGCCTGGGGGGCTGCGCTCGCCTCCTCATCAGCGATGTGCTCCAGCTGGTGTATTCGAGTGCAGCTTGCAGCTGGATTCAGTGCAAAGGTTAAGCTGGTAACTGTGGTGTTCACAGCATGTGGTGCTTGAGACAAAATTGAACAACAATGTTCACCACGACTCTAACTACCCCTCCAAAGTGCCTGTGTTCAGCGTAACTGAATCAGTTCTCAGTTTGTTGGCTAAGATCCGGTGCAAGGTAACTGAGTCTCTAGATCAATGTAGACTCTTATGTGTACATACAAATGCACATGAGTACACACCGATGTGTATGTGTACACACATTACACAGTGGCACCCGAGTTACATTACAGATCTCCGGTAGCCAGGAAGTGAGCAAAAGAGGCCAAATCATGGTTTGACCTGGCGACTCCCAGGTGGCTTTTTGGGCAACCCTGGCAGGGAGATGTGGGCCTCGCTGAGGCAACAGGCATGAAGGATGCCCCTGTCCCAGTCCCAAGTGCAGCATTAACACACCACACGCCAAAGCCACACCTTGAGTCTTCTGAGTACTAGTTTGAAAATCAGTTGTTGTTTAAGGAAGGAAATTACCAATCCCTCCTATGCCACAGCTTCAGGGTCGCAGTCCCTGCCATCCAGCGGGTGATGCTTCTGCTACTGGTGGCATCATGACTGCTGGTGACACCAGCCAGCCCCTCTGCTGTCCAGTGTGGCCTGTGACATCCAGCAGCCCCCTCGAAGCTCCCAACTCGGGGGCTGCCAAGTTGTGCTGTTGTTTGCTTTGTTTTATTGACAACTTTTCTTTGGGCCAATTATGGTGAGCAATGTCTCAGTCCCTTTCCCATCCTGAGACGATGCCCAAGTCCTGAAGGTCCAGGGAGGAGGAGGGTACATGGCTCAGGCTGAGGAGTTCCTGTTCTTGCCTGGTTGGTGGCAGAGCCTGGGCTGAGGCTCACTTCATGTGGCCAGGAAGCAGAGGGTTGGGAGCCCCAGGTGGGCGCACAGCCTTCTGGTCACTCTCAGTGACCCCATGTTCCACCCAGTCTGGCTCCTAACAGCACAGTCAGATCCAAGCCCCCTAAATCCAGTTGCCTCCCCAGAGCCCCACCTATAGATGCATGAGGCCCTGGGGGACGACCAGATACAAAGTAACACAGGAAACAGTTCGATTTTAAAGGATAGAATGAGAAGCACTAAGATCTATTGTCTCTCAAGTTCAAATTTTTAAATAAATTGCACTGGGAGCTGTAAAATCAAACATGACCAGCCTCATCATGGCTGTTAGTATGCTAAATGTAACTTGAACTTGGCTTTGCCACAGATAATTCTCCATAATTTTGCAGCACATTATTACTGCGCCATCATAGATTAATTTTTTAATGTGAATTGAATGTAATCTTTGTAGGTATGGGACAAATTTTGTCAAAATACCATTACTTTGAGAACGATGAGAATAATAATGAAAGACAGTTTTCATGTACCCCTGGCTTTACTATGTCTTAAATTGTCATAAATGAGATCCTATGGAGTTTGGCATGCACAGTAAAAATACTGCCCTAACTCCATAACCACTAAAAACCTAATGAAATATCCGTTAGATGTCTCTTCATCTGTACTTCTCTCCCTGGAAAGATGGACTTAGACATATAGCCCTAGAAATGGGTCGTTTTCTGAGAGAGGATAAGGACAGCACTAGAGTAAGATTGTGAGCTGTTGCAGGTGTAGGAATTCTGGGGTTTTCAGTGAAGAGGGCCTGAGAATTTCCCGAGATGGAATAGACTTTTTAAAAGTCTCTCTCTCTCTCTGTTTCTCTCTGTCTCTCTCGCTCTCTGTCTGTCTTGCAGGTTTGCATTGTATTTCTTTGAATGTGTGCCTTAAAATTTCTGCCTAATCAACCCCTTTGTCCTCTTTAGAACAAGTTGAAAAAGCCCCTGAGTGCATTGTGCCAAGTTCTGTCTTTCCATGCTCTGGCAGGCAGAAGAGAGGAAGCTTGTGCAGACACAGAGGTAAGTGCCTATATGTCTTGCCACTGTACGTGCGCACACAGATTGCCCCTGCCCCCCAAGAGTCTTTATATAGTTCTGATTTATAATTTAATAAAATATTAAATTGTTTATTCGTATATTTTGGGTAAAATCTGCCAAGGTGATTGCAAAGCTCCTGCCCTACTCCTGGAGTCTTAGACAGGCGGTGTCTTTTCTGTGAGAATACTTACTATGTCCCACTTTGGGTTGAGCCATGCTTAATAGTTATCTGGGCCAAAATACACGTGCTCGTCAACGCACAGCGATTACATCACTGTGCACCGGAGAAGATGGAAATCTCCTGATCTAAACATGCACTAGAACGCCTCCCTTCCAGATTTTCACATCTCTGCCTAGTTCACTGTGCTCAGAGCTCTCCTCTTGGCCTACAGCTGGGGGCCTTACATGGTCTTACACCGTGTTGTATAATAAAGTGCCGGGCATCTTATGTGAATCACGGAACGCTGCTCTGAACGTGAGACACAGGGTGCGGGCCTGAGTGTGCTGTCACACTATTATAGAGAGAAAAAATCGAAATTAACCCACCATGACTAGGCACTATGAGGCCCCTGCCTGGCCAGGAGGGTTCCAGGGCTGCTTGCTGGCCTCAGGCTCTGAGCTGAATTCCAGCCCCCATAGACCTCGCTCCAGGCTCGGGCCCGGTCCCATGTTCCGGTCTCCTGTGCGGGCTGTGCCTGGGACCGCTGAGTGCTGCTTTGGCCAGCTGCCTGGCGTGATCACTTGGGGCTCCCTTCCTCCGTGCACCTCGGCCACTCTAAGACAGGGAGGACCCTGACCCCGGCACACAAGCCCAGCCTCCCCAGGGAGGCGGCGTGGCTGGGCCTCCCCCGCTGCTCTGTGGCCCCCCCGCTCCCGCTCTCTGCTGCCCCTTCTCTGCTGTTTGATGACCCGCCTTCTGCCTGCGTGACCGCCCACCCAGTGGCCTTAACCGCGTCCCTTCCCTGCTGCAGTACACTCTCTCTGCTTGGAAATACAAGACTCAGTCAAGGTCGCTTACGGAGCAGCTGGCTGAGCGTAACGTAGTTGTGAAATTTCACCAGTTCAAAATCACCATCCTTGGAGAAACACACAGAGAGAAAACTAAGACCAGCCTTTATGGAGTAAAAACAGCATTCTGAATACGGAAAAAGGGCATTTGGAGAATTCCTCTAAGCTTTGTATTTCTATCACCAGAAACGACACTTCCCTAGGCCTCGTCCAGAGGACCTCACTGTGCTCCAAGCACACTGTGTCCCCATCACGTGCAGAGCACAGTGCCGGGCCAGGATTGGCTCTGCTGTTCAGCCCTGCAGGCTGCATTGCCGGACCCTGGGCTCCGCTGGACTTGCCGTTGCAGCAGATGATCTTCGGCAGCTCTTGCTTTCAGCTCCATTAAGAGCTATTAACGACAGCGAAGTCAAACTTGATGAAAAATCTGACATACTTTGTATATCCGACTTCTCTCTGCAGGCTCCTGTCTTCATGTGTTCTTTCACTGCCGCTGTGAGTCACCCCAAGATGCACATCTGCTTCCCCATAGAGTAGAAGGAATGAGGACCCAGGTAGGAATGATGTGCAGAAGCCATTTCACCCTTCCCCATCAAGCAGTACTCGGCGAGGGACTTCCATGCTGGCAGGCCAAGTAGCCACAGACCCCTTGCTTGATTCAGTCTGATGGACGAAGTCGTTATGGATCAAACACTGCCTCTCATGTGCAGTGGCCCAGGCGACAGGTTTAGCACATCCAGGTAAAGTGCGTGCTCAGCCTGCGGCCTCAGACAGAGGCCAGCACTCCTGCAAGTGTCCCTCAGCCTGCTGCGGTGTCAGTCCTTACGCCTGGGCTTCAGCACGGGCAGGGCCAATCACAGCCTCGGGGACAAGCATGTCCTCTGTCCTCGGCTTCGGCAGAGACATTTGTGGCCGATAAGGAGCTTGAACTTCCCTGCACCTCCTGTCTTCATTTGTACGCTGGCAGCGTTCACTGTTGCCATTTGCCCTACAAGGTATGACAGAGAAATGAAATTTTAATATTGGCACTTTAATGCTTTGCCCGTAAGTCTGCATAAAGTCCCTGCTAGCAATTCTTTGTCACCTTTTCTTACACCTAAAAATGAATTTTAAGTACTTCAAAAAGGGTTATAAATTTATCAGGGTTGCTTAAATAATGCAACATATATGTACCTTTATACCTTTATACTCTATTTCAAGAATACAGTTATTAAATATTCCCAGAACTTTAGTTCTCATCTCAGAGATGGCTTTAAACTTGAATTTGACGAACCACTGCTACTCCCCTGACAGGACAGCATGTGGGGGCTTTGCGGACTGACTGTAGCCTTTGTCAGGAAAACCATCCTTTAGGGAGTGATTCCCTTACAGCACAAGTCGCATGTTGTGCAACTTGTATCTCAGATGTCCCCACACTTTCCTACTGTGCTATAGCTCAGAAGGAGCTTGTGATGGTGACTCGGTCATGGGCAGTAGCTCAATCCACTGACAGATCCACAGCTAATGTGCTGCTAGGTGGAGGGACCCAGCTGGGCGAAATGAGCGACATGGAAGGGGCTGTCTCTCTCGGGCTCTTCCTTTGCCTCTGCTTCCTGGCCACCACGATGGGAGCAACTCTCTTTCACCAGGCCCTTCCACCATGCACTTCCTGCTATGAGTCCGGGTGACTATGGACTAAACGCTGTGGGACGAAATATACCTCTCTTTCTCTAAGTTGTGGGTCTCTGGTGTTTCATCCCAGAGAGGAGAAAGTGTTTAAGGCAGCACATAACTGTGGCCTAGTGTGTAAGGCCCAGAGGGTAGGCTTCAGCTAAGTAGCTGAAGTACTCACGCACACTGTGTCTTGAGGGCGAACGTCCAGAGTCAGGCAACTGTGCTGGTCTCCCGGGGGTCCTGGGCATAGACCCATGAGGGTTATTAACTCCAGGCTGTCCAAGCTTTCCCATTTCACCTTGTGACTGGCACAAGCTCACTTCCTTTCAGAGAAAACATCTCTCTTGTCTCTCTCTTCCCCAGGAATAGAATCACCTCTCTAAAGCACTTGTAGTCAGAGTAAAGTCTTCAAGTCCAACTTGAAACCCAATCAGCCAGTTCCTGAACATGTTAACTGTGATAGGCAGGGTTCTCCAAAGAGGCAGGGCTAATATGACTACATATATATGGTATGTACAATTGACTTAGTGCAGGTAAATATGCCTACAGAAATATATAGCCCCACAAATATATGTAATACATACTTATGTGCAATTTGGACACCTAAGTCTGTGTACCTGTGTATCCATAGTATACATTACACAGGAACACACACATAGGACATACACTAAGTAAACGGCACAATTTAGGGCACAGGAACATAGAGCCCTATAATTTAATTTGGCTAATTGATAGGAAGAAGGACTAGCACAAGGGTACGAGAGAGCAGGAAGCACTGAGGAAGCAGGAGGGAGAACTTTGCCCTGGGGCGTTTCTCCAAACAGTGGACAGGAGGACGGGTTTGGATGGGACAGCAGCCACTGCATGGTGCTTGGGAGGGCATGGCCGTGCGAGGGGAGAGATGGGGAGGACCGAGTCTGGGGTCGCGGGTGGACAGGATAAGGGAGAAAACAAACGGGGTCACTGGGGCTCAGAGGGCTAAGACTGGAGATGCTCGGGCCAGCTTTTTATTTTGTAGCCCAAGGTACTGGAGTCTGATGTGAAAATTCCACCCCTGGCTCTGGTTTGTAGGAGGGAGGTCTGACTGGAGATAGTCGGGGCGAATCACAGACTCAGGTGGTGACGGGAGCACGAGGTCCCTCTGGGGAGGCAGCCCGTGTCCTCTGAGCAGCCCTCAGGGGTGCTGTGAACCCAGCCACCATCACTCTCCTCATTACAGACTGGGAAGCAAAATTTAATATAGGAGGTCATTTCAGTTGTGTGTCTGCTGAGTTGACTTTGAAAGTGACAATAGCACAGTTCATGAGATCAAGGGCCACAAAAATGCATGTGGGAAGATTAAATCAAGTTGTAGTCTGTATTTAGTTTTAAAATCTAGCAACATTGCAATCTGAGTGAATTGTTGGGTGCCACATGTCAAAAGAGTTGTTAGATTTCCCTGTCAAGGAGTCACCTGGTTTTCTTAAAAATCTGTCAAAATTATCTCTTATGAAATAACTTTTTAAGAGTTGCTTTTTCCTTTCCATCTTTTCTAAATCTTTAAGTTGAAATTTAATGTGAAACAGAGAATGGCTTGTCAATTTGGACCTGCACGCAGTGCTAGCAGGCTTGGGAGCATTCTGTAGAACCGGACTCATTCTTGCAGCCTGCAGCAGACAGAGTAAGAACAGGACAGCACCCAGAATCTCCCGTCTGACTTCTCATCGCCATTCTGCCAACCACGACCATCAGCCCAGCATCAAGAGTTGAGATTAGTTTTGCCTCCAAGTGTTCCTTAGCTATGTATCAAAACAGACTTATTCAACCTATATATAAGTACTCCCAGTTGGGCTCTTAGGAAATCCCTAACAGCACCGGCAACCAGCATAAATATTACTCCTCCAAGTCTATTGGGCTATAATTTCATCTGTGAGCAGTTCTGTAGTCTACGGCCAAGGAAAAATGTTGGAACTTGATTAAAAAGCAAAAAATAAAACCTTGTGATAGCCTTTTTGTGTGAAATAAAATAGTGAATATTTATTATAGAAATGATTGATGAATTTTTGGAAACTATTATAATGTTACACATTTTTATTTTTCTAGTAATTCTTGGAGAAAATGATAATAGCAAATATTTTCTAATAACATGCTATGTAATTTTTCTCTGGGGTATCTATACTTCAAATGAATCCTGCATTGCATTTTTAACTTTATGAGGGTACTTTTAGGATGCCTTGGTGTTGGCTGGCTTTATATATTTTAAAGAAAATTCGGCCCTGGTACTAATATATTTGTTTCAGTTTCTGGACAACTTGTTATGTTTCCTGCCCCTATAATTGTTGGAACTTGGACGTGCTAATTCATCTCTCTAGGCCATTGTTTCTTTCTTTATAAAAAAGTAATAGCACCTGCCTTCAAGGGGCTTTGAAAGCCTTTAATAATATATTACAGTGTGTGGCACAATATAAAGTTTTAAAATGATATTACTAAGAGTATATTTATTATTTTTGTATAATGTGGTATATATTTTTTACTTAGAGCCAGACCAAATCAGAGCCAAAATGAACATGGTTATATAATGCATGCAAGTGGCCGTTATTTTGTGCATAAGTTACCAGGAATTCCACACCCATCTGTGTGTGTGTGTGTGTGTGTGTGTGTGTGTGTGCATACACTGAGAAAATAATGTTAAGGAAGACACTAACATCACAAAAAAGAATAAATTCTGGATTTAGTTTCAAGTAGTCTCTGGAATTCAGCCCATTATTATAATTCTAGAAATGCTCGCTGACCTTGCCAGAGAAGTGAAAGGTTTTATGTATGTATGTATTTATTTATTTATTTTTTGAAGTGAAAGATTTTAGATGCCATCTGAAGATGCTTGTGACGCAGAGGAGCAGAAGGAAGGTGAAGGAAAGTGGTGCTTTTCTGAAAGCAGCTGCGGTCCATGGCCCGAGGCTCAAGTTCCCCTGAGTTTGCTGCCCACAGATGAGTTCATTCCTCGGCACACGTGAGATTCACATCTGCTCCTTCGCATTCCTGGTCCTGGGTCCCTTTTCCATGTTATCTTCCAAGCTCTGAAAGTTACAAGATGCCACCAACAGCCTCCTTCTCGGAGGGCCTGTTTGCCACTAGGCTGCCCTGTTCCGGTTACTTGCCACTCTTTGTTTTTTGAACTGGGAACTGAACTCAGGACCTTGTGCTTGCCAGGAGGCGCTGTGCCGCTGAGCGACATCCCGGCCCCACTCTCACCCTTCGGTCTAATTCTGTTCCCTCCGCATCAGTCTTAGGCACCTCATACAAATCATTCAACCTCTTTCAGTCTAGTGTGTCTGACAGGCAGGCGAATGAACCCAGTGGGTTTTGATGAGGATTAACATGAGTTAATATGAAAAGCATCTCACCAGGGACTCTGCAAAAACATACTTTTATTTTTTTATTTTTTTTTTATTTTAGAAACTTAAAAGTACAAAAACATATTGACAAACAGACACCAATTATCATAGAAAATAGTACAATCACAACTAATCTATAGACAAGGTGATATGGTCTCAACAGTGGTTGTTGCTTTATCCATTGATATCTTCGAATTATAGA
>PVLD010027177.1:0-21126 GCA_004027595.1 Dinomys branickii
TCATTGCACTGTGGTCCGATAATATGCATGGGATAATTTCAGTTCTTTTGCATTTAGGTAGATATGCTCTATGGGCTAGAATGTGGTCTATTTTAGAGAAAGACCCATGTGCAGCTGAGAAAAATGTGTATTCTGATGTTGTGGGGTGGAACACTCTGTATACATCTACTAAGTCCATTTGTTCACTCTTTTGGTTCAGATATGTTATTTCTTTGCTGAGTTTCTGTCCGGTTGACCTGTCTCTTTGCGTCAGAGGGGTGTTTAGGTCCCCTATTACAATAGTGTTATTAGTTATTTGATTTTTCACGTCTGTTAAGATTTGACTTGTAAAGTTAGGTGCTCTATGGTTTGGTGCATAAATGTTTAGGATTGTTACCTCTTCCTCTTGCAGCTTTCCCCTAGCTAATATGTAATGGCCTTCTTTATCTCTTTTGATTGTTTTTGGTTTGAAGTTTACATTGTTTGCAAACATAATAGCTTGTTTGTTCTAAATGACTTTAACTTTTATATGTCCAGGTATACTTTGTTCCTTTGACCAGCTGTCACTCCAAGACAAACATAGGTGGCTGGTTGGAAGCACAGTGAGGTCACTGAGTCACCTATAGAGCATGTCTCAAAACAGCCCATACTAACCACCTCCTCTCTGGAGCACAAAACCAGCAGGTGTCTTTTCCTGTGCTGTTGGAAGGTATGTGGGGGGGGGGGACCTTGAGTAGCACATGGGCAGTAGGGTGGTGGTCACACTCTGCTCCTTAAACTTACTAGTAAACAGAGATCACCTGGGAACTAACTCATGAAGGTACAGGTTCTGACTAAGGGCCTGGGGTGGAGCTGAAGTCCTGCTTGTCTGACAGTACTAGATGATGCCACTGGCAAGATAAGGTCCCTCGATTGCCTCTGAGAAGCAGAAGGATATAGGAGTCAGTGAGGATTCAAAGGCAAAATTTTCCAGCATCTGAAAATTGCCTTGATCTGTACCTGGACCTGCACCTGAGTACTACATTTGTTCTAAATGACTTTAACTTTTATATGTCCAGGTACTTTGTTAAAATTAATCCCATGTTCCCTGGAAACAAGACCTCAGGATGGTGTAGTGCTGTATTACTGGTCTGTAAAGCCAGGTTTGTGTTTCCCACTGCAAGTTACAGTATGACATGCACAAAACAAGCCTTTCTGGACAAGGTGCTGGGTGAGGTTTTCAGATTATACCTGAAACTGTCTGGGCGGGTCTCAACCTGGAAAAGGATGGTTCTCTGCTTCCAACTAGGCAGGTTCATTCTGCAACAGATGTTTTTGAGCTTGGCCATACATTCCTATTGCAGAGTGAATTCCTCAGGCTAAGTGTTGAAACCAGGAGGGCATTTGTGAGTATATACTATTGACTTTTTAGTGTTTCATGATTACTTCAGAGGTTTTCTTTCAAAGGAGATAAGATAGAACATATTTGCTGAAAAAAATTCCAAGCTTTTCTGAGAATCACTTAGGCAACACTCTTAAGTGAATTTTGTTTCATACATGCTAGTGCTTCTCATAGCCATCCATAGTGAACTGCTCACCTTCACTCATGAATGGGAGCTCACCAATGATCTTATAAATCAGCAGTGTTTGTCAGTGATCCAAGTGTCCTAACTGTTTCTTTCCTTCTTCAGGCATTTCCTACCCACCAGAGCTGGTTTTTTACATATATTTTATGGCTGATGGGACATGAAAGGGATAATTTTCTTCCTTTATATCCCATAATCTTCTTAAACTTCTATTAGTCCTAATTAATGATTGTATAATGTTTGATGATTACTGATCAATATTTTCCAGTTATAGCTGAAAATACGTTAATAGGTTTTTGGTAATCTAAATCCTTAAGAGACTAATCAGTCTGACCATGACACAGCTAACTTCTTATTTCTTTAAGAGAGGACATTTAAGCAGAGAGAGTCCTTCTAGCCAAGGATCTTACACAGTAAAGCTGTTCTTTTGCTCTAAGCTTTTCCAAAGCAACAAAATTTAATTAGATGTCAAATCTATTGACTCTTTTCTCAATAATAATCTTATTTTTCTTTCATTTATCATTATTCTTAATTTAAAACTTTCACCGCAAAGGAATTCCCTCTGTTCACCCATCAGAAAATTCATAGTGTTTTTTTAGTGGTACAGAGGTACACCAAAACTTCCCTTCATATCCATTTTCAAAAGTAGTGAGCAAATTGAGTAAGTAAGCAACAAAGGACTAGCTCATCTATATGCCAACCCCAGCCAATCAATCCACTGTATCAAAACCTATGGAATTCTTGCAATTAGGTTCAATTATATAGGCATTGTGTCTTCTTTTGGAATATTATCAGCTACTGGGATCCTTTGTTAAAGCTCCAGTTTAGGGAACTACCACATTCAGTATTGAAAAAGGAAATGGTGGTGAAGAGGGGAGACTTGTTTACAAGATCCTGGGTGGCCCTTTCATGCTTAATTTCACTACAAGAGCACAGGAAATTGTCTAATGGAGACTCACTTCTAAATACCCTTCTGTTAACTCACAAAACATATTGCTGAAGGTTGTAGATCAGCTTTTCAATTCTTTTTAAGGTAAGTGTGCTGTTTGTTCATTCTACTTTCCTATAAAGCCTATTAATTTGATAGTAAATATGACCAATCCAGTGAAAGTGATGTATTTTGGGGCTTATTGCACCGTGTGGGCAGTGAGAAGTTTGCTACATGTCTCAGTCACTTTGCCCTTACTGGATACAGTACCTGATACCCACAACTTAAAGGAGGGGAGGTTGATTTTGCCTCACTGTTTCATGGGTTCAGTCCATAAACAGCTGGCTCTGAGGCAGAAAAGGCCTGAGGGAAGGTCCCAGCAGATGACAATGTGCTCATGTCCTGGTGGCCAGGAGCAGAGAGAAAAAGCAGGAGCTTGGAAGGAGATACACCCCCCCCAGGTCACACCCCCAGTGGCCTGCTTCTTCACTATGCCCTATCTCTGAACAGCACATTTAGCTCTAAACACATCAATGTATTAATTCAATTATGTGTAGTGTTTCCATGATACTATCACCTTCCGCAAGCCCCACCTCTAAACATATAAGGAATTTGAAGGACATTCTAGGTTTAAACTATACATTCTGCCCCTGGCTCCCAAAAGACTCATGTCCATCTCTTTATTTAAAATGAATTTAGCTCTTTTCTAAGAGTTGCCAAAGTCTTAACAGTTCTAGCATTGCTGTCCAAAGTCTCCTCTGAGACATAAGGCAAATTGTTAGCTGTGAACCCCTGTAAAATTAAAAGATAGAGTTAAATACTTCTAATACACAATGGCAAGGGGTAGACATTCCCATTCCAAAAGGGAGAAATATGGGGATAGAAAGAAAGAGGGCCCAAGCAAGACCAAAAACCAACAGTGCAAACATTAGATCCTGTAACTCTGTGTCCAGCACTCAGGGCAAGTTGTGGTGAGAACTGACCTCCAATGGACCTGTGGTCTCATTCTGACAACACTGCTAGTTGCAGCTTTCATGGACTGTCTCCAGGCAGGTCTCCTCACTGCTTGTGCCTTTTCTTAGCTTACATTCCATGTTCCCCACATCTCCAACTTCCTGGAGTCTCCATTGTACTTTGAGCTTCACTGTCAAAAATTTACACATTGGCCTCACAGGAGCATATTCCTGGCTTCCCAGGCCTTTTTCTGAAATATGGGTGGAAGTCTGCATGACTACATAACTCTGCATGCTTGAAAAAATCAGCGTCATGTAGAGGTTGCCCAGGTCTGCTGCCAGCTTGGGTAGTACCAAGGTCCTCTTGCATGAGGGCTATAAAAGCCGCTGAGGGGTGGGGAATAGCTCAGTGACACGAGTGCCTGTCTGGCAAGCACAAGGTTCTGAGTTCAATTCCTGGTACAAAAAAAAAAAAAAAAAAAAAAAAAACCTCTGAGTGCCTAGATGGTTTAGCAATGAATAGAAGCCTGGGGAGCCAATTTCTTAAGTGGCCTTTTCTCAAGTAGTAGGGTGCCGTGAGGTTCTCTTCTCAGAGAAGTCTTTTAGAAGAGTTTACCCCTTTACACCCTTGACCAATGAAGGGTGAGATCTGGCTAATCCCCAATGCCTTCAAACCATTTTTATGTTGTCCTGATGTAATGTATTTGGTTTCTTTTTAATAACAAACTTCTTAGCAACCATGCTTTTCCTTGCCCTAACTATACAGGGGCTTCCTTTCTGGTGAAACTCATAACTTTTCAATCATTTGTCCTTGATTCTCCCTGTAGATCTGACTAAAAAGTGCCAGAATTAGTCATACTCAAACCTGAACATCAGGCTACCTTGAAATTTCTTCTGCCAGATTAATTCATCAGCTACACTTAATCGCAGTCTCCTACAAAGCCCTAGGACATAAGCAAAATGTAGACAAATTTTCAAGCAGAGCATAACATACATTGCCTTGCACCAGGTGTCTAACTGCCAGTGCACTCCTTGTTCTCAACTGACATCTCTTGACCCTGCATTTGATCAGCATTCTGATCTTCTAAAAGCCACAAAGAATTTCCAGTCAAGCCTGGCTTATAGTATTCTAGAGCTTTGCTAGCAAGTATCTCTAAATTTTTCCAAACTCCTCCTATGAATTAGTTCTAAAGGCATCTAAAACACATGTTTAGTAACAACCCCACTCTTAGTACCAAAATCTGCCTTAGTTACTTTTTCAGCACTGGAACATAATTCCTGACACTTTCAACCTAAAGGATAAGAGGCTTATTTTGGCTCATGGTGTCAGAGGTCTCCATCTATGCATGGTTGGCCAGTTCTAAGGGAGAAACAGCATGGCGGAAGACCTGAAAATAAAGTTGTTCAGATCATAGTAGCAAGGGTGCAGAGATAAAATGGAGGAGTGAGGGAGAGAGATACAGCCTTTCAGGTCACGTCCCCAGTGACCTGCCTCTTCCTAATAGCACATTTAGATCTGAATTCTTCACTGAACCAATCTACTGATGGGTACAGCAATCCCATTATGCAATCACCTTCCGTAAGTCCTACCTCTGAACACATGAGGGTTTGGGAGCACATTCTAGGTCTGAACCATAGCACGTAGGTTCAGTGAAATATAACTGGCTGAACTCATTGGATTTTTTTGTTGCTTTGATTTTGTCATTCTAGTTCCTTCTCTATTATAGATCCTATAGGAAAAGAGGCTACTTCTTTGTGAGTGAAATTAGTCTCTCCTGTGATTTCCCTGATAGAGTGTACCTATATGTACCATTTCCATTTTATGATGGGATTTCCTATGGCCTGACCCTCTTAATGGATTGCTTCTCTGACATCACCGTGTTTATATTCTTCAATTATTTGGGCTATCTCAGTGCTAAATAAAAACCAGTAATCTGTGTTCCAGCAGGCTCATAGAAGACAGCGGCATTGGGAATGCTCTAGTTCCAAAGGCCAGAGTTAGGGAGTGGTAGTTATAGATTTGAGCTGAAATTTCAGTCCTAAAGTATTTGGTAAAGAATATCTGCTTTTGAGATTCTTAACAAATAGAAGTTAGTTAAACTGCTGTGTCTTGGTTACTTTTCTCTCATTGCTGAGACAAAATACACAATGCCCAAAATGAAGGAAGGAAAGGTTTATTTAGCTCACAGTTCATGGAGGTTTCAGTCCATACTTGGCTGGTTCTGAGGCAGAGTGGCACATGGCAGAGGGCAAACTGTTCAGGGCATCAGAGCACAGCAAAAACAACGATAGCAAAAGGTAGGAATGGCTGCAAGCAGCCTCTCTCCTTCCCTTACATTGTAAACAGCCTACCCCCACCCAGAGGGAGTGTAGCTCTCACACAGTCTCCATGCCCTCCTCTTCCACAGGCTCAGAATGTGTGCAAAGTAAGCACCCTGGCTTCCTGCTGAATCACTCAGCCAAATCTCTAGACTCCCCAAGTTGACAAAATATATCAACCATAACATGCTGCTTTCCCTGCATAAGTGTATATATAGCAATTTAAATCCTGTGATTAACATTCCAATATTTCACAAGGCACAGGTGCAGGAGATGTCACATCACAGCTGCCACTCATGGAATCTATTCCTGAGTTTCCATGGCCAGTTTAAACAGTGGCCAAGTGTTCCCCATGGGTGTCCATGTCTGGCCAATCTACTCTGTCCAGGCTGGGGTATTGTGTGCATGAGCTGATGTGACACACACAGTTCTTCTCACCTTCACTGTGGTCTATGGTGGGGATAAGTCAGGCACTCTCCAATAACCTCTCCATCCCATGTATCTTGAGCTGCACTATTTGCCCTCAAGTCTGGCCCAGCATGATCTTCTAGAAGACAGGACATCATCCCAGCATGGCATGCACTGGCTGGTGGATGAAAGATGCTAAATAGCTTACTAAATGTATATCACATAAAACCAAATTGATGGCAGCGGGTGATATGGCTGTGATTATCACTTGGATCACTTGTCACTAGGTGCTGCTGGGGAAGCCAGGAGGATAGCAACTGGGGGGAGAAGGGCCAGGTGTCAATGGGGATTCCACACACATTTTTTCTATGCTGTGACTTTGTAAATTACAAATCGTCTAGAGTTGTGATTAAGCAACTTGTCTTCTAAAGTCAAAACAGCAACACCAAAGAGGGTGAGGAGTGAAATAGGATCCTTTGAGGGAAAAGAGTAAGAAAGGAAACAGGAGCATGTGCTTAGACCAGAAGACCAAAGATTGTTCTAGATAGCACCGGCAAACAGACCTCTTTAGTTCAGCATTACCACAAGACAGTAACTACTTGTAACAGGGAAGGGGACCACTGTCTCACAAAGGTCAATCTCTGTGCTAAGTGCTATATTTAACTTATTGTATTTGAGATGAGACTTTTCTTAATTTAATTCAGATATATTACAAAACAATTGCTTAACCCTTACCAAAGATGTCAGAGGTAAGGGATACCGCCTTTCAGGGCCCCTCTCTAACAGATTCAGCTAATGCAGAATGGACTTTGCAATGCTCCTTGTCAGTGAGGGAACTGAATAACATCTGATGACTTTGTCCTGTTTGTCTTGCCTTTTCTGTTTCTTCCGCTTGGTCTTTTGCGATCAATCATGCTGTACTTGTTGAGATTCATTCTGACAAGTTCTCTGATCCTGCTCAGTTCCTGTGTTAATGCAGTTTAGAAGGGCAGGATTTATGGATATGCCAACAGCTTCTGTTTCTTTAGTTCTCTCAGGCTGCAATTCTGTAATTCTGCTGCAGCCTGAGAAAGAATACTGCTCTCGTCTAC
Organism: Dinomys branickii; assembly: GCA_004027595.1. NCBI lineage: Eukaryota > Metazoa > Chordata > Mammalia > Rodentia > Dinomyidae > Dinomys > Dinomys branickii. The sequence continues at coordinate 7,244 of PVLD010027177.1, forward strand.
TTAACACTGCTATATCCTCTCGTGGGTCTGGGAGTCTTGTCCTTGGGCCCTGTCATTCCCGGGAGCCCCTCCACTCCCAATCCGAAGCAATAAAAGAGGGCTTTGATATTAGGATTTCTAGTAGCATTATTAACACAGTTGAAAGACTATTCATAAGTTAGAGGAGAAAATATATATATGATCCAAGAATGAGATTCTATTCTTCTCCTTTTCTTATTAGTCTTTCTTATTCCTCTTGGATAAGTTGAAATAGAAATATTAGAACAGATAAATATTGGCCACTATCCCTAGTTTATTCATCTCTTACAAAACAATTTTCTCTCAATTTTGCTCTCTTTTTTTGTTTTGTTTTAGCAAAGTAAAAGTCATTATGCATACATATTTGCCAGCCTTACAGAAACTTACTTAAAAGTACAAGCCAGGAATAAATTGGCAAGTTCATTAAGTTAGAAAGTACCTGATTAAAGTTCTTATTAAAATTTCTGGGGCTGATTGAAAGTAGCCACAGATTCCTTGCAATAACTGTCATCAGGAGACAGAATCTATTTCTTGCTTCTTGACTCTGTACTGATCTTGTGAACTGCTTAACAACAGAATGTGGGGGAAGTAACATTGCATACATTCCAAGAGTAGGCCCACTAGAATGCTGCTGCCTTGCACACAAGTCCAAGTGAGGCTCCTGGTGGATGAGCCCACTGGTGAAGAGGGACCCCAGTGCTCCCTGACATCCCAGCCCACACAAATGAAGCCCAAATATAAGAGCCAGAGCACTTGTCACCATGTGGAGCAGAGACAACCTACTCATCAGTTCCAGCCCAAACTACAACCCACAGAATCATAATCAAATAAATGGTTGTTATAAGGAGCCCACTTGTTACACAGAAATTGGGATTAACTGATTAAACCCAACTAGCCGATAAAAACTTCTTCCTTCACTGACTCAATATTAGTGGTTCTAAAGGCAGTCTTACTGGTAATAATACACATTTTTTATTCTTTGAGTCACAATGACTTCCTAATTCACCACCACTTGCACCATCATATCATCTAATGAGATGTCTCATATGGAGATCCACGAGATTTTATAGTACTGCCTAGTAGCTGAATGATTATCAGGCATACTTGTATGTTTAACTTTGAAGTGGATAATTTAACAATCATGAGTGAAGTGTGTTGAAATTTTCCATGTATAGAAGCACCATTCCAATGGACCTCCATGACCTGTGTCACCATATATGGTCGATACCTACTTTAAGATTTAACTTCGGCCTTCTTGCAATGAACTGAGAATACATAAAAGAGAGAAAAATTTTGTGCGTTTTTACTGTGCCACTTGACCTTAGACCAATTTCTTTCTCGGTTTTTTTTCTTTGTAAAATGTGGTTAACAATCAAATGTACCTTGTGACATTATGACAATCAAATTAAAGACCACAGGCAAGTCAGCACAGTGCCAAATTATAAACAAAAACACAAACAAATGGCTCTGGCACCAGACAGGTTGGAGTGAAATCCCTCATTTACCATTTGCCTTGAGCGCATTAGTTAATGTCTGTATGTGCCAGTTCATCGGTGAAGTGGGATTATAGCACCTATTTCATGAGACAGTTTATATAACATAGGACTTTATAAAAACCCCAAAAGTGAACAGTAAGGTAAATAACAAGCAAAGAAAAACTTTCCAAATAATAAAGATATTTATTAGGAAATGGCAAAGCATTCCAATGGGAATAGATACATGTTCCGTAGAAATCCCTGGTTATACTCAAGGAGATGGAAGTAGGGGGGATGTTTTTAAAAGCAAAAGGCAAAAATATACATAAACTATTTGGATACAGAATTCACTGGCCTTGGAGGCCCAAGATAGGAGTTGGAATCTCTCATTGGTGAGATGCCACTTCCATGTAAGTATTCTTTCCAGGGCATTTGATCTGGATTTCTGTGGTCTGAGAGAACAGTGAAGCTAAACTTTGTAACAGAAATTTGTGAATATGAAATGTGCAAAGCACAGGGTGTGGGTAGAACAACAAGGAATAACTTGTGAGACTTTAGAACATCCTTGGAACAGTATTTATCTCAAGCAGGAAGGCAGGAGTCCTCCCCTCTCATTATTTTCCAGCTCCAATTTTGTCTGGGTCTGACAAGAACAATTTCATCCTGGGATCATCAACTTTCACACAACCCTAACGAGAATGTCACCTCTCTCCTCATCTAATTAAGGCTCTTTTATTTCTTTCTTTTAACCTGGTTAAGTCTTATGACTGGATCAATTTTTCCTTAAGATAAATTTCAAGCTAGGAGGTTTCTCAGTTCATGAATTAAAACCCATTATAAATGAAATTAAAATTAATTATAGATGGAATGAGGAAAAACCATGCTGTGTGCAGTTGCTTCTGGAAGATGATGTCTTTTTCAGAAAATATTCTGTATATGCATTTTCTTGACACTTGACTTCTTTGATATTTTATTTTAGCTTAGATTTCCTTCAGTATTAAAATCCACTACAGAAACCAGAAGGGGCACAGGTAAAAAATAGCTGCAAAGAGGAATCTGGAAGATGGCGGCCGGCAGGAGTGGTGGCCGCGCCATCTTTGACTAGATCAGAATCTAAGAGAGACGGAGGTTTTAAAAATAACTGGACTCATGTGCCAGGTGCACCTGGAGCTGCGGAGTGACTGCCACGTGGGACCCCTGGGCGGGTGAGCTGTTTGCATGTCCCGACCAGATTTCTGAGTCGGGGAGGAGCTCAGCCCATGGAGGAACATCTGGGCGGCCCCCCAGCCTGCACGGACCCCTGGGCTGGTGAGCTGTTTACACGCCACGGCCGGGTCTCTGGGTAGGGAGTAGCTCGGCCCACAGAGGAGCATCTGAGCAGCCTTTTGAGTGGAACTCTTAGCAGAAAGCTTAAGGGACATTCTCATTCTCCCGAAGAGAAGGAGCCATTGGAGCAGCCTTTGCAACAGACCTGTGCCTGGTGAACTGCCTTGGTTAATTATAGCTCAATATTTTGAATCTGATATCCAAAAATGGGAAGACAGAAGAGTAAAATGCGGTCTCAGAACTCAACCCCACCCAGAACAAGTCCTGCATGCGAGGACATAGGGGAACTAGGAAGCCACATACCTGAAAGTTCTGAAACAATTGCATTCGAAATAAAGAAACATCTCCATCAGGCCATAGAAGAGATTAAAGCAGAAACAAGCCACATACCTGCAATTTATAAAATGATTACGTCCGAAGTAACGAAACAACTCCATCAGGCCATAGAACAGATTAAAGGAGAAATTAGTCACATACCTGCAATTTTGGAAACGATCACATCTGAAGTAAAGAAACAACTCCATCAGGCCACAAAAGAGATTAAAGTGGAAATAATCTCTCAGACAAAAAATGAACTGAAAACTATAATGGAAGAAATGTTCCACACACATAGAGAAGAAATAGATAAAAGAATAGAAGAAAACAGGAAACAAATGGAAACATTACAAGAGCAATTTAGGAATGAATTACCACGAATGAAACAGGTCCAAAGAGATCACTGTTGAGACCATGTCACCTTGTCTATAGATCAGTTGTGATTGTACTATTTTTTATGCTAATTGATGTCTGTTTGTTAATATGTTTTTGTACTTTTATTTACAAAAAAAAAAAAATAGAGATTGCCAGGAATTGAAAACTTCCACTGAAAGCTTGCAAAACCACTTAAATGAAGCTGAAGTAGAATTTCAGATCTTGAAGACAGCATGGCAGCTAATGAGCGTGAAAGGAAGGATCTCATAAAGTCATCAAGGATCCAAGAAAAATCAATCCAACAGCTGCAAGATGAGGCAAAAAGAAATAATATTCTAGTTATAGGAGTTAGTGAAACAGTAGGAGAAAACACAAATGATATAAAAAGAATACTTGCTGAAATAATAGCAGAAAATTTCCCAAACATGGTAAAAGATACTGAAGTACAGCTAATCGAGGCATGTAGAACCCCAAAGATCCATAACCGAAAGAAAACCACACACAGACATATAATAGTCAAGATCCCAGACACCCAGCAAAAGAACATAATATTAAAAGCTGCTAGAGAAAAGAAACAGATCACCTATAAAGGAAAGCCCATCAGAATCACAGCAGACTTCTCAACGGAAACCATGAAATCAAGAGCTTGGAGCGAGGTATTGCAGATTCTGAGACAAAACAGCTTCCAACTCAGACTGATGTATCCTGCAAAACTATCCTTCAAATTCAATAGAGAAATAAAATATTTCCATGACAAAGAACAACTGAAGAACTTCATGAGTGCCAAACCAGCATTGCGAACAGCACTAAAAGATATTCTAGACAGAGAAAAAAGTGACCACAATCTCAAGAACAACAATAGAAAGAAACCCTCAAACAGAACAAGTAAACAGATAGCAAAAGTAGGAAAACAACAACAAGTAAATAACATGACTAGAATAAGCCAACATATAACCATTATAACCATTAATGTAAATGGCCTCAATTCACCAGTCAAAAGAAAAAGATTGGCAGAGTGGATTAAGGAACACAATCCAACGATATGCTGTATACAGGAAACACATTTTACTCAAAAGGAAATCCACAGGCTGAAAGTTAAAGGATGGAAAACAACTCTCCATGCAACAGGTCCCCAGAAAAAAAGCAGGGGTAGCTATTATGTCTGCAGACAATGTAAACTTCAAACCAAAAACAATCAAAAGAGATAAAGAAGGCCATTACATACTAGCTAGGGGAAAGCTGCAAGAGGAAGAGATAACTATCCTAAACATTTATGCACCAAACAATGGAGCACCAAACTTTACAAGTCAAATCTTAACAGATGTGAAAAATCAAATAACTAATAACACTATTGTAATAGGGGACCTAAACACCCCTCTGACGCAAAGAGACAGGTCAACTGGACAGAAACTCAGCAAAGAAATAACAGACCTGAACCAAAAGTGTGAATACATGGACTTAGTAGATGTATACAGAGTGTTCCACCCCACAACATCAGAATACACATTTTTCTCAGCAGCACATGGGTCTTTCTCTAAAATAGACCACATTCTAACCCATAGAGCATATCTCTCTAAATGCAAAAGAATTGAAGTTATCCCATGCATATTATCTGACCACAGTGCAATGAAATTGGAAACAAATGACAAAGAGAATTCCAAAAACTGCACAACACTTGGAAATTAGACAACAACCTCCTGAATAACTAGTGGGTCACACAAGAAGTTAAAGAAGAAATTTAAAAATACCTACAAAAAAATACCTACAAACAAATGAAAATGCAAATACAACCTACTGGAATCTGTGGGATGCAATGAAAGCAGTCCTCAGAGGGAAATTTATAGCGATGAACTCATATATAAAGACAACAGAAATAGAGGAAATAAATTGCCTAATGCTACACCTCAAACTCTTAGAAAAAGAACAACAAGCCAAACCAAAAGCCCAAAGAAGGGAGGAGATTATAAAACTCAGGGAAGAAATTAATGCACTTGAGATGAAGAAAATTCCACAAAACATAAGTGAATCAAAGAGTTGGTTTTTTGAAAGAATAAATAAAATTGCTAAACCCCTAGCCAACCTTATCAAATAAAGAAAGGAAAGAACTCAAATTCATGCAATAAGGAATGAAAAGGATGAAATCACTACAGATCCCACAGAAATCCAAAAGATCATTAATACCTACTTTGAAAATCTTTACTCCCATAAAATAGAAAATTCAGAAGAAATGGACAAATTACTAGAAAGGTACAAATTACCAAAATTGAATCAGGAAGACTCAAAAATCCTGAACAACCCAATATCAATTAATGAGATTGAAAATGTCATTAAAAACTTACCAACAAAGAAAAGCCCAGGCCCTGACGGATTCACAGCAGAATTCTATAAAATATTCAGAGAAGATTTAATGCCAACACTCCTCAAACTCTTCAATGAAATCGAAAAGGAAGGAACTCTCCCTAACACATTTCTGGAGGCAAGTATTATACTTATACCAAAAGCAGAGAAGGACCCAACCAAAAAAGAGAACTATAGGCCAATCTCTCTAACGAACGTAGATGCAAGATACTCAACAAAATACTAGCAAATAGAATACAGTGAATCATAAGAAAAATTGTACACCATGACCAGGTTGGATTTAGTCCAGGAATGCAGGGATGGTTCAATATTCGCAAATCAATTAACGTAATATATCATATCAATACATCCAAAGACAAAACCCACATGATCATCTCAATAGATGCAGAAAAGGCTTTTGATAAAGTCCAACATGCATTCATGTTAAGAACCTTAGAAAAAATAGGAATAGATGGCCTCTACCTCAATCTGATCAAAGCCATCTACAACAAACCAACAGCCAACATCATACTAAATGGACAAAAACTGAAGACTTTCACTTTAAAGTCAGGAACAAGACAAGGATGTCCATTGTCACCACTCCTATTCAACATAGTTCTGGAAGCACTAGCCAGAGCAACCAGACAAGAGAGAGAGAAATAAAAGGAATAAGGATAGGAAAGGAAGAAGTCAAACTATCACTATTTGCAGATGACATGATACTACACATGGAGGACCCCAAAAACTCCACAAGAAAACTCCTGGAATTAATTCACAAATTCAGCAGAGTAGCTGGACACAAAGTCAACACACAGAAATCAATAGCATTCCTATACATGAACAACAAACAGACTGAGAGAGAAATTGAGGAAACCATACCTTTTACAACAGCATCCAAGAAATTGAAATACTTAGGAATCAATCTAACAAAGAATGTGAAAGATTTATTCAGTGAAAACTACAGTACTCTGAAAAAAGAGATCGAAGAGGATTTCAGTAAATGGAAAAACATACCCTGCTCATGGTTAAGAAGAACTAACATTGTAAAAATGGCCATACTACCAAAACTGTTGTACAGATTCAAAGCAATTCCCATTAAACTACCATTAGCATACCTCACAGATCTAAAGAAAATATGCCTTAAATTCATCTGGAACCAGAAGAGACCCAGAATAGCAAAAGCAATCCTGGGCAATAAGGACAAGTCAGGTGGAATCACGATCCCTGACCTAAAATTATACTACAAAGCTACTGTAATAAAATCAGCCTGGTACTGGCTAAAAAAGAGACCCGAGGATCAATGGAACAGACTGGAAGTTGCAACCACAACGAAAAACACACTCAGCCACCTAATATTTGACAAAAGGGCCAACCAAACTCACTGGAAAAAAGATGACCTGTTTAATAAATGGTGCTGGAAAAACTGGCTTGCCTCTTACCTCAAACTGAAAATAGACCCAAATCTACCACCATGCAGCAAACTCAGGTCAAAATGGATCACAGATCTCAACATTAAAACAGAAACTCTAAACCTGTTGGAAGAGAAAGTAGGTAATAATCTTGAAGACATAGGAGTAGACAGAGAGTTCATGAACAAAAATGAAACTGCAAGGGAAACACTTCAAAGAATCAATAACTGGGACCTCATCCTACTGAAAAGTTTTTGCACATCTAAAGAAATCAGCAAAGTAAAAAGAAAACCCACAAATTGGGCAAAAATCCTAGCTGGCTGTCCCTCAGACGAAGGACTGCTATCTAGAACATACAAAGAATTAAAAAACATGTACCTGTCCAAATTCGAAGACCCAATCCAGAAATGGGCATCTGAGATGAAAACACACTTCTCAGATAAAGAAATACAAATGGCAAATAAATATATGAGAAAATGTTCCACATCTTTAGTCATTGGAGAAATGCAAGTAAAAACAACATTGAGATTTCATCTCACCCCAGTAAGACTGGCCAGTATGAAAAAATCAACCAATAACAAATGCTGGCGAGGCTGTGGAGAGATAGGGACTCCTATTACACGGCTGGTGGGATTGCAGACTGGTGCAACCACTGTGGAGAGCTGTTTGGAGAGTTCTCAGCAAACTAGGTCTAGAGGTTCCATTCAAACCAGCTATTCCCCTTCTGGGTATTTTCCCAGAAGATCTGAAAACATCATATCACTCTGATATATGTGCACCCATGTTTATAGCAGCGCAATTTGTAATAGCTAAATTGTTGAAGCAACCCAAATGTCCACCCACAGAAGACTGGATTAAAAAACTGGCATTTTTATATAATGGAATATTACTCAGCTATAAAGAGGGACAGATTTGGGGCCTTTGTAGGCAAATAGTCACAATTAGACACCATACTCATAAGTGAAATAAATCAGAGGTACATGTGCAAGCACCATATTGTGTCACTGGTGTAAGAATCTGAGGGTGGGAATATAAACTAAGAGACATGAAGGAAATCTGTTCAAAAGTAAAGAACAGATGGGACGAGGGAAAGGAGAAAAGAAAGAGGCAAAAATGTATGTATGTTTGTACATAGATACATATGTACAGGATGGCTAACATGGTTCTACTATTGTCTTATGTCACTTGATGGTAAGGAATAGCTGATGACTGGTTGTTTGATCAATCTTGTATGTCTATGTGTGTTTTCCTGAGCATACACTTTAAAGATATCAATATGCAATGCAACAACTATTGTTGGTTTCTTGTTGCTTTGTGTATAATTCAATTCTGATTATACTGTTATTGTGCTACTTTGTGTCTCTTTGTTAATGCTTTCTGCTTTGTTGTTGTTGTTGTTGTTGATGTAGTTCTTTTTCTTTCACACTTTAAAAAGAAAAATTATATAAGAAAACGAAAAAGGATAGAAGGGATAATTATCTATGTATGTAAGTCTGTATGTATATGCAGCATATCTAACATAGTTGTACTACGGACTTAGGTCACTTTATTGTAAGGAATAGTTGATGATTATTTGTTTAATCAATTTTGCATGTCTATATCTGTTTTCTTGAGTATACACTTCGAAGTTATCAATATGTAATGCAACAACCAATGTTGATTCCCTGTCACCTTGTCTGTAACTCAGTTTTGATTGTACTGTGCTTATGCTACTTTGTGTCTGTTTGTTAATATGTTTTTGTTCTTTTACTTTTAAAATAAAAGTGAAAAAAATCCACTAAATTCAGGATTTCTCTGGTTGTCAGTGAGATTGCAAGTGGACATATAGGGGACATCACTAGGGGTTGAATGTGACTATGACCTACAGGTTGGCTTCCCATGAGATTTGACCTGTATATCTGGCCCTTAGATGTGACTGCTCCTGTTTGCTGGAACCATGATATCACTAACAAATCCCAAACCATAAAGCCCACTCCCTGGCATCTGATCCATTTCACCTGAATATGATAAGCAAGTAGTACACACATGCATTACAACCTGTACAATCCCAACTATGAATTATTTCTAGGTGGCCATCTCTCTTCCTTTCAGTGAGCTTCTGCAGTGGACATGAACAATGGCATTTCTCTCTCTGCACTGGGCTGAGGCTCACGGGACACCCTAAAGCTACCATTGGTCCATATACCTGCTGTCATTTTGCTGACCTGGGGTCCAGGATTTCCAACCCAGCCTGGATGTCTTTGCTCTAGGCTAAGCCTCAGAAGTGGGACACAGCTCTCCTCTGATCTGGGACTTTCCAACTTGATGTATATCTCCAGATATACCCTCATGTTCTTAACAACTACAATCATCTCTAAATGTGGAAATATAAATGACTTGTATGTTCTTACATAACCTTTTCTAGTATCACCTTTTTTCTTTTTACTCTTTACAAGTACCATATATTACTCTTATAATATTAAAAAGTGAAAGTTTACAAGTATTATAAATGATTATTGAAATAGCATAAATAAGGGGTACCAATTTATTATTGTATGAAAGGTATTTGGAAAATCTCCTTTTTGGAGAAAAATCACATTTGGTTCAATCTCACATGACAGACTAAAATAAATTTTCTTTGACCACATAATCCTGCTTCTGAAATTGTAACCCATGGAAAGTATCCAAATGTGTCCAATGCTTCATTTGCAGTGATATGCCTTGAAGTACTTTTTATTTGCAATAGAAATAATTTGGAAAAAACTATGTAAGAGTGGGGGAAATAGCAGAATAATGGATGATAAAACAGAATTTTTAACAACCATTATAAGGTTAAGTGAAAAATCAATTTTTATAAGTGTGTAGAAAGTTTGTTTTGTGGTGTTAAGTTTAAAGCTGTATGTGAAGTATATTAAAAATAACTGACACACACAAGTAGGGCTTGGTGAGACACACACACACACACGCACATGCGCATGCACAGAGAGAGAGAGAGAGAGAGAGAGAGAGACTGAGGTACAATAATATTCCACAATGGTGTCTTAAGTGGCTGGATTATTTATAATGTTGTATATATTTACATTCTTCATGGTACATATATAGGACTCTATAATCACAAAGTACTTTGAAAAGATAGGTACAAAATTTAAATTTTAAAGTCAATTGGTCAAAATCCCAAATCCAAAAGAAAGAGAGAAGAGAATGTTACCCTAAAATATCATGCCCATATGGTTAATAAGTAAGTTACATTCTCTATGGAAAAGGCTTTTGGATGTGATGGCAATTAAAAGAGCACAAAATAAAATAGTTGCACTTTTATTTTCAATTTACTGGACTAGCAAAAGAAAAACATTGGTAAAACCTATGACAGTTATTGGATGCAAAATGGAGTTGTTTGTGATGCGCTTTAACAAAAAAATACTAATAAAGCCAGCCGCTCATAAAGGAGAGGACTTCATGCTTATGTGCCTGCTAATCAGAACTATTCAAAAAGATGATCAGAGCCATAACCTTGCACAAAAGCCACTGCAACCTTAAAAACAAATGGTTCCAAATCATTTGCTTAGCACCTGTCTGACCTTGGACCTATGATTCGTATGTAGATGTCCTCCTAAGGCCTCATGAAACCATAGGTGGGACATTTGGAAGGTGACTGAATTATGGGTATTATACCTGGCTTGCTGTTAGGAGGTGTGACCTGGTTAAAAGACAGGGGTCCATGTGGGTATCATCCAGGAAAGTTACATCTCCCTCCGGATCTCCTCCCTTGACTCTGCTCCTGGTCCAAGAGACTGCCGGCTGAAATGCAAGCCAAAATAATTCTCTCCTTAAGTTGCAGGTGTTGGGTATCTTGTCCCAGGAAAAAGGGAAGTGACTAAGAAAACTGATGTCCTCCATGTTCTTGAACTTTGTGGCCAAGGATTACAAAATGATTTACGCCATCCTTCTCATTTTGCCATAGAAAACGTTCCCTTGCCTCAAAGTTGCTGCATACCCACACTGAAACTTCTCATTCCAAGATAAATTTTGGAGAATCAGGCCCTGGAATATAAATATTAGCTGATGAACCACAACAAGGTACATCCCGTTGTCTTATGAAGCAGATTCATTTGCTTCTTTGGGAACAGCTTGGCCCTGTTCCATCCCCTTCTAACTTCTCATCTTTGCCCCTCCCCTCAGCAGCAGCAGCATCCTTACTAGTTTTCAGGAGCTTCTCGTGGATCCATCTGGCTCATCTCTCTGTTCAATCTTTTTCCTCTTTCCTTTTTTGCACTGTTATTCTCATGTCCTTCCTGTAGGAGGCGGGACCCCTCCTTATTTCAGCCCTGGATTTCCATACTCTCGGGATACATCCTCTGTCAGTGTGCGTGAGCACGTCGAGGCAGGCCTAATTCGGTCTCAGCTTCTTTGCTTAAACAGCAAGAATTACCCCAAATCAGAACTTACACAATGGTGGCAAATAATCACTTCTAGATGTCTAGTTATATGCTCATCCTGGGTGAATTTAACATCACTCATTTTTAGAATTTCAAAATTAGATATGATAATTATGAAGGGAACTCTTCCAGACTCGAGGATCCAACTTAAAGAGATACGTACTTATGAAAGGAGGAGGTGTGGGGTGTACACTGGTTTTCAGTGGTATCCTGAGATGCTTCTGGGTCATCGGCAGGACTTTTTTAATCTTTTGCCTCCATTTTATCCTCTTTTCCTTTTAATTTTTATCTTTATTAGCACATGACTGCAGAACATATTGATTACATTTATTGTGAACCATTTGTAAGTGTACCTATCACATGTTAATTTTCTTTTTGAGACAAAGTCTCACTATACAGTTCAGGCTAGCCTTGCACTCACTTTGTAGTGGAGGCTGGTTTGGAACTCAAAAGGAACCTCCTTCCTCAAACTCCTGAATGCTAGGATTACAGGTGTGCGTCACCACAACTGGACCCTTAATTTTCTTTTTATCCCTTAGCATTCCCCTTCTCCCTGATCCATCTAACTCTTGGTCTCCTTCCCATTGGCACAAACCGTACCTCATGGTTTTCTTTCTTCAATTTTTTTTCATCCTCTTTCTCCCTCTTTTTTCCTACTCTCTCCTCCTTTCACTCTTGTTCCTCTTCTTATTAGAAAAATCTTCCTACCCACTAACATTTATTTTGTTCTTTATTTATATTTTGCATTTCTCATATAAGAGAAACCATGCACTATTTAGGCTTGTGTGTCTGATTTATTTTCATTTTATATTATTGTCTCAAGATGCATTCATTTACCTACAAATGCCTGAAGTTTATACTTCTTTATGGCAGAGTAGTACTCTGTTATGTATGAACGCTACATTTTCTTTAACCATTCATCTGTTGTTGTGCATATAGGCCACTTCCAAGATTTAACTATTATACAATGTGGTGATATACACATGAGTATACATGCATTACTGTTATATATCTTTACTGCTTTTAGGAAAATACCAAAAAGCAAAAGCCTAGGTCAAATGGAATTTCTAGTATTAGTTTTTGTTAGAAATCTCCATACTGATATCCAAAGTATAAATATATACTGATTGCCATAGGCTGGATTAGTTAACATTCCTAACAATAGTGTAAAAATGTCCCTTTTTCTGCACACCCTCACTAGCATTTGTTATTATTTGATTTCTTGGTGAAAGTCACACTTTCTGGAATGATGTGGAATCTCTGTGTTGTTTTAATTTGCATTTCTCTAGTGTCCAGCAATGTACTTTTTTCATGCACTTATTGACCATTTTAACCTTTTCTGAGAAGTGTCTGTTCATTTTAGTTGTCCAATTTTTGATTGGTTCTTTCCTTGGGGGTGGTTAAGTTTTTATGTTCCTTGTAAGGCATATTGTAGAGGCTAGTCCTCTGAGGAATAGCTGGCAAAAAGGTTTCCTATTCTGTAGGTTATCTCTTCACTCTGTTGATTGTTTCTGTTACTGTACAGAGGCTTTTAAATTTAATATGATTGTTACCTGCTTTATCTCCCAGCAGATTAAGTGTGTCTGTTTCAACATTTGGATCTTTGATCCATTTTTATTTCAGTTTAGTAGAAGGTGATACACACACACACACACACACACACTCAATCTTCTTGAATGTGGATATCCAATTTTCCCAGCATCATTTATTAAAGAGACTGTCTTTCCTCCAATGTATGTTTTTGTCAAAATCAAATAACTAAATGTACCTGGGATTGTTTCAACTTCCTTTGTTCTGTTCCATTGAGCCACATATCTGTTTTTGTGCCAGTACCACACTGTTTTTATCACTGTAGCTTTGTAATATAACTTCAAATATGGGAGTGTGATACCTCTTTTTTTTTATTTTAGAAACATAAAAGTACAAAAACATATTGACAAACAGACACCCATTATCATAGAAGATAGTACAATCACAACTAATCTATAGACAAGGTGATATGGTCTCAACAGTGGTTGTTGCTTTATCCATTGATATCTTCGAATTGTAGATGTATGGACCCATATACAGACATGCAAATTTAGTCAGACAGTTGATCCTCTCAACAACAGAAAAAAAAAAAACCACAAGAACCAAAAATCCAAAGACAAGAAAGAAAACAGGCATACATCAACAACAGCAACAACATCAACAACAACAACAACAGAAAAAAA
>PVLD010027178.1:0-21126 GCA_004027595.1 Dinomys branickii
TTAATTGTCTGACTAAATTTGCATGTCTGGATATGGGCTTATATATTTACACTTCAAAGATATCAATGGATAAAGCAATAACCACTGTTGAGATCATATCACCTTGTCTATAGATTAGTTGTGATTGTACTAGTTTTTATGCTAATTGGTGTCTGTTTGTCAATATGTTTTTGTACTTGTATTTTTTTAAATAAAAAAATAAAATAAAATAGAGTCCTCTATGGTGTGGACTATGGAAGTACTTATGAGACCCCTTTCCACTCCACATGCCATTACTCTGGCTACTGATGGGGTCCTCAGGCTTGAAATCCGATTTGTTCTATCTTCAATGTTTCATTTTATTACTGATGTTTTTAAGCAGGAGGAAGTTTCAGCCATTAATTAAATGGTAAACAAAACAGCAATGAGGATCATATTTGTTCCCCTCAGCCTGCATATGATTGTTCACTCCCAAGCAGACTGCACAGAGCTTTCTTAGCCTAGAAGTGAACCCCTGGCCCACAGTGCCCCGCCTGCTCCCACACCACACCCGGTGATGTGACTTCCTTTCAGACATGTACCGCCTAGGAGGCTTGGTCACTTACACTACTGATTTTTTTTCCAGAAATGATATATTTTCCTCCTCAAAGGACTGTCGTCATCAGTGGTGCTCAGAAGATGTGCCTGAAGGTGGAACAAAGACAGTCTGGAGAGCCATGCTAGAAGGACGTGTCTGTCACTGCACAGTAACCAGAGAGGATCTGAGGGCTGGAATTGCTCAGAACTCAGGATGCAGGGCACATAAAAGGCAGGAAAAGGTCAAGGAAAAAGAGTAATAAGAAAAAGAAAGGAAATATAACACTATCAGACCATTTTAAAGTTCATAAAGAATTTTCATTAATTTGTAATAGTTTTCAAAACAATCCTATGTGGTTAATATTCAACTCATTTGCAGATGATGAGTTAGGTAACTTGTCCAAGGTCCTACAGATAGGTGTCATTGTTATAATTGGGGCTGAAATTTTTTGCTTTCAAGTCCAGTGCTTTTTCTAATCCCTTTTAATGCCCTGAGAAAATACCTTGTTTCAGGTTAAATTTCACGGGTCACAAAAGGACACACTCAAGCTAGTTTGAACGCCAAGGTATTCATTCCCAAACATAGGGATAGCTGGCTAAGTTCGCCACATGGATATGGTGAAGACCTAAATTTCCAGAAGCACTCCCAGCCCCAGAATCACGCAGCCTCTGCTCATGTCTGAGGGAAGCCACCTCTCCACCAGTCCATCTTCTATAGGAGGAAGTTGCTAGCTGAGGGCCCCTAATGCTACCATAATCCCCAACAGCTACTGCTCACTTCTGAGGGACACAAGTGCGCCTGGCTGACAAAACCTAAATACAGCTTGTTATGGTCTAAACCTGATTTGCCACCCCTGGAACTCATGTTGACATTTAATGGCCATTTGGCACTGGGGAGAGGTGGAGTTTTGAAGGCACAGTGAGGTCATTTAGGTTTAATGCCTTTCTGCAAGGACGGAGTTTGCTCTCCTGAGATCACGCTGTTATAAAACAAGCTTCTTTCCCACTTGCCTGCTTGGCCTCTGCTTTTTCTGCCATGTTGTGATGCAGCACAGTGCTCCTGCCAAGTGCAGCTGCCCAGTTTGGACTTTCAGCCTCAGAACCGTGAACTAAGCAAACTTCTTCCCTTTGTTAATTATTCGGGCTGTGGCATTTTGTCATAGCAAGAGAAGTGGACGGAAACACAACCAGAACACTTGGGCAGAAGTGCTTCTAGGGAAGCCGTAAGTGTTTTCTAAGGGAGTCTTAGAAAAGTGGTGCTAGCACTCAGCCTCTGTTGTACAGGAAAGCACAGAAAGAACCAGGAACGAACCTGGAGAAAGCCAAGCAAATTGTACCGTCGGCCACACCACACAGACACCATGTTTGGAGAAAGCATGCGTTTTACTCTTACATTCCTCTAGGTACAGGGGATACATTCTTAGAAATGTATCACTAGGTGATTCTGTGCTTGTACGGACATCAGAGGTGTACTTAACCCAAACCCTAAATGATAGAGCCTACTATACACCCAGGGTATACATATACCTGTGGCTCATAGGCTGCAAGCTGTACAGTTGGTTACAGTCCTGAATACTGTGGGAAACTGTGACACAGTGGCGTTTATATATCTAACCATAGAAAACACACAGTAAAAATGCAAAGTAAGGGATAAAAATGCAGTGTATATTTTTAACAGCTAGAAGGAAGGACTTTGAATGTTTCCATCACGTGAAATTACGTTTGAGGGGACAGATAAGTGTCGATCATTACACAATGCATGCATATGTTGAAAGATCACATGGTATGCCATTGCCTATCAAATCTATATATCAAAAAATAGATAAAACTGGTACCCACACAGCACACTCACCATGAAGAGACCTTGTAGGACTAGAAGCTGCTCCAGGAAATCAGTGAGTGGTGAGTGAAGATGAAGGCTGAGGACATTACTACCCACTCCTATACGCCATTAACACTCTACATATAGGCTGTGTTCTTACTTTAAACGTTCCTTTCAGGACCAACAGAACAGATTAGAAGATGGGGACACAACTACAAACACACTCAGCCACCTTATCTTTGACAAAGGGGCCAAACATGTTCACAGGTGGCAAGACAGCTTCTTTAATAAATGGTGCTGGAAAAACTGGTTCTCTACATGCAGAAGGCTAAAGCTAGACCCATGTCTATCACCATGCACTAAAGTCAAAATGAATCAAAGGTCTATATATTAAAAGAGAAACACTAAATCTAGTGAACAGAAAGTAGTTCAAAATCTTGAAGACAGGGGTAGGCACAGACCTCATTAACAAAACTGAAACTGCATGGGAAACACTTCAAAGAATCAACAACTAGGATCTCATCCTATTAAAAATCTTTTGTACATCAAAATAAATCACCAATAGAATGAAAAGACAACCCACAAAGTGGGAAAACACTTTAGCTCACCATCTCTCAGACAAAGGATTTATATATAGAACATATAAAGAATTGAAAAATCTCAGACCCCCTCAAATTCAAAGCCCAATCCAAACATGAGCATCTGAGATGAACACACATTTCTCAAATGAAGAAATACAAATGGCAAATAAATACATGAAAAATTCCAACATCACTGGTCATTTGAGATACAAATTAAAACAACACTGAGATTCTATCTGACCCCAGAAAGAATGGCTGTCATCAGGAAATCAACCAATAACAAGTGCTGGAGGGGCTGTGGGGAGAAAGGAGCCTTCTCCACTGTTGGTGGGACTGTAGACTGGTGCAGCCACTGTGGAAATCAGTGTGGAGATTCCTCAAAAAATTAGGATTAGAAGTTCCACTTAGCCCAGCTATTCCCTTTTTGGGTATTTTCCCAGAAGAATTAAAAACATCATGCTATAGTGATATATGTGCACCCATGTTTATAGCAGCACAATTTGTCCTAACAAAATTTTGGAAACAACCCAAATGCCCATCAACTGAGGAATGGATAAAAAATGTGGTATTTTTATAAAGTGGGGTATTACTCAACCTTAAAGAAAAATAAACTCAAGGGTTTTATAGGTAAATCAATGCAAGTAGAGACCATAAGTGAAATAAATCAGACCCATATGTATAAACATCATATCGTCTACCTAGTGTAAGCACCTGAAAGAGTAAATAAAATCTGAAAAGTACAATATATAGTGTGAAAGGGAAAGAAACTGCTCAAAAGGAAAGAACAGCTGGGATGAGGGAAAGGAGGAAAAAAAGGAAAGAATGAAGGGAAAATATATATATATATACACACACACACACACAAGATAGCTAAGATAATTGTACTAACTAATTTCTACTGGTTTATTGAAAGGAACAGTTAATGTTTAATTGTTTGATCAATTTTGCCTACCTATATCTGGTAATCTGACCAACTACTTTGAACTACTAACTATACGTAACACAACAACCATTGTTAATTCCTATCATCTTGTTTTGAAATTCTGTATGGTTTTTTATTTTTTTTAGTTGTTTTGTTTTTGTCTTTGTTTTTGTGATTTTTTTTTGTTCTTTTCTCTTTAAAATAAAAATAAAATATTTTTTTCTTCAGTAATAAATTAACCTTAGTTTATTGTAACCTTTTTCTCAGTGAAATTTTACTTTTTTTAACTTCTGATTCTTTTATAATAAAAGTTGGCTTGAAACACAAACACTTTATAAACAATAGGAAATTTTCAGCTCCCTAATAATCTTATGGGACCATCACTGTATATGCAGGCTGTTGTTGACCCAATGCCATAATATAGTTCAAGGCTATACAAAATAGAAAGGGCTACGTGGGGTCTGAGGAGTAGAAATAATCATTTCAGGAAGCTCTCAGCACTCCCTTTGCCCGACCAGTCATGAATCCTCATTCACATCTTGGTTGAGTCTGAGTAAGGATAAGAGACATATAGCACATATCCTTTTAATTTTGCTTCCCAATTCTTTGGCAGACATTAAGAATCAATCACATAACTCTTGCACTAAACCTAGATCAGTATGAGATCCCTTTTCAAAACAAGGCATCCGGCAGCTAGCAATATTAATTCAATTTACAAGGCAAGTTGAAAATCCTTCATAACATTTTCTTTAAAAACACAGGAATCTGCTGATGGCACTCAGCTATTGGCTACAGAAATAGAATTTTAAAAACTCAGTGCTTAGAAGCGATGTTCACTAATCATCGCTGACATACCTACAAGTTGGCTATTCTAGAGCAAGCACGGCCATGGCAGCTCTGCCCCACACATTCCTCATCTTTGGGCCAGTGGGTCAGTCCAGGTTTGTCCTTTTCATCATGATGACAGAGGCATAGAAGGCCTTAAGAAATACACACAGCTTCTGTGGCCTGGGCTTGGAAATGACACGCTGTCACTTCCATACATATGCCATTAGTGAGCAATCAGGAAGACAAACCGAGTTTCCACAGTGTAGTGGTTATCATGTTCGCCTGACACAGGAAGATAAACCCAAAGTCAAGACGAAGGGAAATACATTTCAGCCACAATGAGGCCATTGCAAAGGTGTGGGAGCAGGGAGTAGGTAAGAACTGGGTCCATTTATACAATGGACCTCAGGGCCTCATCAAGAATCCTTGTCTTTTGCATGCTTATGTCTGGTAATCTGAACAACTACTTTGAAGACAACCGTATGCATTATAACATCCATTGTTGAATTCAAATCATCTGGTTTTTTGAAATTCTGAATTTCTAATGTTTTTTATTATTTTTTTATTCTCTTTAAAATAAAAAGTTTGAATTTGAAAAAAATAGAATCGTTGTCAGCTCTTAAATTAAATGTCTAATTTCTCTTTGTCAATAACTTTGAAAAATTCCTGTCTATTTCAGAAGCTATTTACCCATGTCAATTAAGAATAAAGATCCATAGCTAGATGAGATGATGTATACCCATAATCCCAGCAGTCTGGGAAGCTGAGGCAGAATGATGGCAAGTTTTAATCCAGCCTGGATGACTTAGTGAAATCCTGTTTCAAAATTTAAAAACAAGGATTGGGGATATAACTCAGTAGTACAAGCGCCCGCCTGGCAAGTGCAAGGTCCTGAGTTTTATTCTTGGTACCCCCCCCTAAACAAAACACAAAAAAAATAAAAAACAAATAAACGTAGATGCCGGTGGAAGTGTAAAATCCACCACAGGAGCACCGAAAGAGGTGTGCAGTCCACTGGTGTTGAAACAGTATTCTTAGAACCCTACCCAACACAGGACACAGCAGCAGTGCACAAGCACATTAAAGAGGCCAAGAGAAGGGGCATCTGTATTTATTTGGAGAAGCTCCATTTGCTTCCAGTTATGCACTTAACACAACATTAGAGACATACAGCAGGGCTGCTTTCATCCAAAAGCACCTATTTGTTTCTATCATGCTGTGTTCTATATGAGAGAAATTAGGGTTTAAATATGTGATCTTGATAGTGTTAAAAAACAAATATAACCTGATGGCCCTCATAAGTAACAAGTGCTAGAGCATTTATGGTGCTGCAAATTTTTAGTTTATCAATACTGTGACTAAACAAACTATGATGTTTCGTAGCTAACAAATGATGTTTCAGTAATATAATATTGTGAGAACATGCAATTTAACTATAAATCTTCACAGCATAAAAACAACTCTATAATTTCATAGTATATATTGTATTTACAAGCACTGTTCTGGCACTAGTTAGAATAAAATTATGAATACATTTGTGGATTCACCAATGCTATAAATGCCTTTGAATAATTTTTCTACCAAGAAACCTAAATTTATTGAACTTATGTTATATGCCATAAATATATAAAATTTTATATCACTCTAAAACAAAAGCTGTTATGGTTTGTGTCTGCATGTCCCCCAAAATCCTCATGTAGTCATGGGGCGGCTTTTAGAGTTTTGATTGATTGGGTGTAAGTGCCACACCCACCCTGGGGCAGATAGTTTGCATATATAAGGGAAAGAGGCCTGCTCTTCCCGCCGCTGCTCCATTTTGCTCTGGTTGCTTTACTGTGTCCTGCTGCCATGAACTGTTGCCCTCTGCCATGTGCCACTCTGCCTCAGAGCCAGCCGAATATGGACTGAAAACTCCACAGACTGTGAGCTAAATAAACCTCTACTTCCTTAATGTTGGGTGTCAAGTATTTTGTCTCTGCAATAAGAGAAAAGTAACCAAGACACTGACATTTCAAAACGCTTGCTTCTCTGACTGCTTTCAACAAAGCTCAGTATCAATACAGCCACAGAATGTTTTTCTTTCCTCTCTCTTCTTTCATGCTTGCCTCTATAATCACTAAAATCATAGAGAAGAGAGGAGGAGGGAAAAGATACTAGTTTGAAAAACCAAGTAGAGGACCTGTTCTAAGAGACAAATATCTTTTCTTTATAACATCTTGATTGGCCTCTAGTTACAAAGAGATATAAGATAGACCAGAACTGAATAAAGAGAATTAAATTGCTCTAAGAAGTTTTGGCAAAAGAGGTGGAGGGAGTCTGAGAAGAGGGTAAGGGAAGAGATCAAAGCTCAGGGAGGAGATCAAAGAAGATGAAGAGAGAGAAGCCAGTACAGGGGCAGGAGGCGGAGACCAGAGAAGACATGGGTATGTGTGGAGAAATTCCAAAATATGGTCTGGCTGCTGAACTCAAAGAAGGGCCATAGACTGAGGCAGGAGGATCGTTGTGAGTTTAAGACCAGCCTGGACTACCAAGTGAGCTCAAGGCCATTTTAAACAGCACAGTGAGACCCTGTCTCAAAAAAAAGACAAAAAAAAAAAAAAGAAGAAGAAGAAGGACCATAGCTCATACTCTATTGTTGCTTTCTTGGCTCTGCTGCAAGGCCACACAAACCTGACATTAACTTTCACTTCTATGTAGCAATCTGTCAGATATTTCACAGAAATCAGAAAAATAAGCTGTGCATGTCAGGCTGACCAACAGCAAAAAGAAGGGAATATCCAGGAAAGATGAAAGAGAATTTGGTGGAAGCAAAAAATAAGAAAAAGAGACAGTGAAGAGAGATGCAAATGGGGCTGCCATGTAAAAATAAAAGTTTTCTCAGTTAAATTTATTTCAGATAACATTTTTAGTATAAGCATATCCTAAATATGGCTTGGGATATACTTATGCTAAACATTTTCTATTTTATTTGTTAAATCTGGAAAACATAAATGCAAGCCTCCTTTCCATCTTGCAGCTATCTTCAGCTCTACTGTATCTAATGATATGTAATGAATATTTCTCTTTTGAATTTGAGATTAGGTTTCAAAAAGTTTTACTTAAATCCATTAAACATATATTCCTGTCTTCCAACAGCCAGAAGGACCTGGGAAATTCCAGGCAAATGACAGATAGGTAAACATAGCAAATTACCTCACTGCTAGTGTTGTAGGCAACTGAGTTAGATAGAAATATGATAGGCAGTCGGCTAGGGCCAGGCCCTCAAAGGAGCCAGTGCAAAAGACCTTGCAACTGTGGGAGAGATGGATGCCTTCAGCTGTGGGTCAGACCTCAAGAAAAAAGATGAAACAAGTGCACCCACATACCTCCCTAAGGATAAACATCAGGGATTGATATTCTAAATAGGTCTTTATCACCTTGAGAAAGCCAGGAAGAGTCACGAGGAACTCAATACTCGACAGGAAAGCCCCTGTTCTGTACTCATGCCCGTTGTTTGCTACGTGACTCACTTCCCCATATGATCCCAATTTTGTCCACTTTACCTGAGCAGTTATGCTTATAATCTTATTGGTTAACCATAGATTGTCCCACCTCATGCCCACTTTGCAATTTCCCATGTTTCAACTTGGGCCCACCTCACCTTATGGTTTTGCTCTATAACATCCCTAAAAAAGACAGGTTCTTGAGCAACTCATTTGAGAGCCCCTCTGTCTCTCTCAGACAGAACCTTTCTTTGCCCCAATAAATGTATTCTGCTTTTAACCTCCATTGTTCTTAAAATTCATTCTTTGATTTTAGAGAACATGAATTCACCCCAGATATCTAGCAGTTTGGGAGTGTCTTTCCCCTATATCACTAGCTAGTAATCAATACTAACCTAGTTATCCACAACTAAACATATTTTCTATTTCCCATGTCTTTTTAGTCATTACAGCACTTTAAAATAAGAATTATTTTTCCAATGAATTTTGCTTCCTGTGCTGTGGAAAGCACAAAAAGTAAAGACCACCAGCAGGCTTCCTTCCAACGTTATGGACAAATTGGTTGCTGTGAACAATGCCCTCAATCTAATAAACTAAAATGTAGAATAAAATGGGGTTTTCAAAAATATTTAACTGCCTCACTGAGATACTACAAATGAATCTGTAGAATTCAACAATTATATAAGATCATGAACTCCAAGTGATAATCTAGTACCAACCTTGCAAGGTATACACAGAATCCTAGAGAGGCATCTAGTAAATCTGCACAGTGCACAAGCAGGAAAGGTAAACTCCAGACACTTCCCCAAATAGGGAATCAAGAGTGATACCCCATGTTATGGCTTATATCAGCCTAGATCCCTCCCCCGCAAGGCCTCATTCACTCATAGGTGAGGATTTGGGGAAATGAATGGATCACGAGTGTGTGATACTGGATTATGGGTGTGAAACCAAATTAGTCCACTGACTGCTTTAGATAGTTCTGGATATGGGTAATTGGGAGGCCCAGCGTGGGTGTGAGTAGCACTGACCAATAGCATTATATCCTTCATAGAATAAAAAAAGAAAAGGAAGGCTGTCTGCTGGCTGCTTCCTGCCTGCCACTCCTCTGTGATACTCCTGTGCCATGCCACCCTGCCCTGGAGCCAGGAGACTACGGACTGAAACCTGTACAAACTGTGAGCTACAATAAACATTTCCTCCTTTAACTTGTGTCAAGTATTTCGTCCTAGCAATGAGAAATTAACCACGACACCCCTTCATGAAGCTGAACTCTCAAAAGGCTAGACTCAGCATAATATAAATGGCATGAAATAATATATATGTCTCTCTGCAGAAAGTCTGCCTTCACTTAATGTTAATGCTGGGTACAAGTGGAAACTATGTTTCTCTTGAGATATCATAGTCACAGAGGGCTCTCCTGGGGCTCAGGGTCTAAATTCCCAACAACTCTGTGATTCAAACTGTTGGGTATAAAATTTAAAGTAACCCCAGGGATTTCATGAGAAAGAATGATAGAAGCATTGTGAAGTTATTGAAGCTCCCCAAAACTCATCCAAAAAACCAAACAGAACAATCTAAGAAACTGCCATTTAAATACTAACCACCAAAAGAAAACCCCATCCAAGAAGCAACCTGGGAAACGCACCTGAGAACAACAGGTGACACTGAAAGATTTCCCTGGAGGCATCAAGCCATGGTGCAAACACAGCACATGGGGTAAGAAGACCAACAGTATCACATTCTCTCCACCTATTCAATCTCAGAAATTCGCAATAATTTCCTTCCAGTGTCTCCTATTGGCAAACCCATGAGAAGTCAGCTGCCATGAGAACCTGTGAAATAAGGCTGGTAGATGTTAGCTTCCTGCATTACAGAGCAAAGCAGTGAAGGAGTGAAGAATAGGTTGACCAGTGTCCAGAGCGATGACCATCATCGCTGTGCTTTTCCTTACTACTATAAATGCAGTAAGGAAATGGTAGCTCTCGTGAGGGAATGGTGATGAGCAGGGCCTCTGAAAACCTACAGTGAACTTGTAATGCAATAGTGTGTTAAACTACTGAAGTTCGGAAATCATTTGGTCCTGCTACATAATCCAGGCTTATATTGGCAGGCTCAAAACTTAGCATCAGAAGTAGAATTTTGCTATAACTGAAAACCTTCAGTGTGTAACACAGGGTTAGTGGTCTACTGGTCAGCAGCAGGGAAACTGTAGTAAGAGGCTCAAATGACAATGCATTTTACACAGTGGGCAGTACCATCATGATAGCAGCCTGGAAGGCAGATCATATATCTAATGAGCTGAAAACACCCTGCACAGAATTTAGAGAGCAAAACACTGCTTACACTACATGTTTTGGTTATAATTGGTTTAAACAAAGAGCCAGAGAAGTGATATGAGTTCAGAGATCTGGTTGGTTTGCAGAAAGGAGAGAAAGAGAATAGTCTTATGCAAAGCAAAATGCAACTGCTTCTCAACTCCAAACAGTAAAATATAACATGAAGGGAGTTTGGGCACAACAAAAGCCCATTAAAACAGCTTTGGGGCAAAAATCCGGTCAAGGGTATAGAGAGAGATCAACACCTTCAAAGTAATTAAGGTGGCTAGAGTAGGAGTTGAATTAGCCATGTGGCAATCCATAAATTCTTTTATCGCAGAAGTAGATAGGAATAAAGATGCTGTATCTGTGATTTGGGACATTTTCTTAAATATAACCTGCATATACCTATACACACACACTGGTAAATATACACAAACACATACACATAAACATACACTACACACATATACGTTTATGCTTTTACTCACGTTTATGAAAAAGAAGAGTAAAAAACTTTTAGAAGCAGTTGATTATTAGAAGGACAAGGGACCAATGTTGAAAACGAAGCATACCAAATTACATGGGTTTTTGGATTTTTTGCTTTGTTTTGTTTTAGGTTTTTTTGAGACAGGGTCTCTCAATACGGTTCAGGCTGGCCTTGAACTCACTGCATAGTCCAGATTACACAACTACAAATTGAACATAAACCAAAGCAAATAAACTTAATTGCATATCAAGTTGTTTATATAACATGAAAAAGGATTCTTTCAAGTGATTTTAGGATATACAATATCTTGAATGTAATTATGCAGTGGAATACAGTTTATGAACAAATAATGATGAAAGAAATCTCCAACCTCATCCTGTAGTCTTATTGTTAGCATAATATTGCTGTTGCTATTTTGAAACTAATTAATATACTCTATATGACACATAGACGTTAACACTATGAGAAAGCAAAATTGTCACAGTAAGATTTTTTTAAAATAAAAGTTAAAAAGGAAGTAATAACCTTAGGCATTAAATTAGAATTGAAAATACCAGTTTTAAACTCATATTTTTGTTGTGTTTTCAAAAACACATTTTTTTTTTCTTAGCTGTGTTATTGAAATTACCTAAAGGAAATGATTGGGACCACTAGTTATGATATGCAATTTAATGGTATTAAGAAACACCCACTGCATTAGTGAATCACATTTCTGGATTATCTGGATGGGTCACAGAACTGTGATCTTGGGTACTAAATGTGGCCACAGGCCCATTTCCTCTCTAGCAGTCTTCTCCTTTCCTTCTTCCTGTTCACCATAATCTGAGCCTCTTTGTTCTCCATAACTTCCCACCATGCCTTTGCCTTGGAGCCAGCTAACTGGACCCACTGAAACCATGAGCCCCAGTAAGCTTCTCCTCTCCTCTGCACTGTGGATGTCAGATATTTTGTTCCAGTGAAAAGAAAGTGAATAATACAGCAGATGATATTTTAGACTCAATAAGCACTTCTTAACACTGTGGCTATGGCCCCCAAATACTATCTGTCACCAAAGGAAACATCTGATTTCAGGCCCAAGACAGGAAATACATAGTTGCTAAGAGGATATTTATTACAAGCAACATTTTGTAAATTTGAACATGAGTCCCTAGAAGATAAAATCTTTATCAATAATAACTGAAGAATTAAAATGTCCGAATATCTTTATAACCATTAATAAATTTAATCAACATTTTAAATCCATCCCACGAAGATGATTAAACCCAGAGAGGTTTACAGGTAAATTCTAACAAACATTCAGGAAAAAAATATGTAATTACAACCTCTATAAACTCTTCCAAAGAACAGAAAAAAGAAACATCCCACAAATGAAATTATGAGGCTACCATAATTCCATACTCAAACCACAGACAGTACAAAGAAGGAAATTTACCACCTGAGAGAGGCCTTATTCAGAAACCCAAGTATAAATATCCTAAGGGAAATACTGACACCCTTAATCCTAAATTACAAAATGATAATGCAACATTACAAAGTTGATTTTCATTCTCAGCAATGACATTTTGATTTAAAGCCTCAACTAACATAAATAACCATTTCTATTCATTTAAGAAAAAAAATTTTAAATTCAACATCCATTCATGAGTTTAAAAGAAACCTCTTAGCAAACTAGAAACAGAAATTATCCAACATATTAAAGGACATACAAAAAGACCAATAGCAAAATTCATACATGAAAATCAGTGTTTCAGCATTTCACTGTCAGACATTGTTGAGCACCAAACATAGGTTCCCACCTGCTACTACCTCTATAAACATGGTACTAGGGATATTAGCCTGTGCAATAAGACAAGAAAAATATGCTATAATAAAAAATGAGGTAAAAATCTGAAATTGAGAAGTATGTCACTATTTGTAAAATATATGACTATCTACATATAAATTTTTAAAATCTACAAAGCAGAATGTGGAGACACTCAGGAGGCTGAGGCAGGAAGATTACCACAAGGCCAGCCTGGGCTACATAGTGAGTCCAAGGCCAGTCTAGAGCACATAGTGAGACCTTGTCTCAAAAAAAAAAAAAAAAGGAAGAAAAGCTACAAAGTATTAGGGTAAATAACAGAGCATCACTTTACAAAATCATAACTTTTTTAAAAATTTAGGATACTCAAATCTTTTTTTAAAAAATTCTAAAAACAGTCTTTTAAAGATACTTTTAGGTAAGAGGAAAACTAAAAAACTGTTGCAGAATCAAACATAAAACTTTATTGTAAGAATTTGTGTGAGACCTATGAAAATTAAGAGATACGCCACATTCTTAAATATAATAAAGAAGTTATTATACTCATTTTATTAATTTCATTATTATACTTCAATTAGATTAACTTCTTTATTATATTTAAGAACTTAATAGAATGATCTTTAGATTCAGTTGTACTGTTTTCAGATTTCCAAAATATTATGCAGAGAAATATACAAAAGTAAAACAACCACACAAGAAGAATAGTTAACACAAATTTCAGAGTAGGTACCTTTGGTTGGGGGCTGGGAATGAATTAAATTGGGAAGGATTCTCAGGAGGCTTCTAATATTAATATTCTATTCTAATATTCTAATGTTAATTTGAATAATATCCTGTTTATTAAACTGAAAAATGGCTATGCAGGTATTTGCTTTTTCATTTTCAATAAAGTATACATTTAGCTTTACACATTTTCAATGTACATATCAAAAATAGAGATTTTTAAAATATTAGTAAATACTTTGTTCAAACTACCTACTAGCATATGGTTGTCTAAAAATTCCCAGTTAATGTTAGCCCCTTAGACTGTAAATACCAGGAGGCAAGGCAGGAGATCTTGTTCATCATGCTTTTTCTATCATCTTGTCTAAGTATCTGAGATGGAAAAGTGGCTCTGTAAATATTTTGAATGAATCACTAAATAAAGCCTCATTCACTGTGTTGGTTTGGGGGACATTTTTGCAAGGGAACAAGATATACCACAAGACACAGACTTTACATTATTTATAGTAGTCACCCAAAGAACAAAATACCAATGAGTGCAGGAAATTTGTGCACACACTAAGACCAAGAATCCAGGTGAGGGCCTGGATCCCACGATAATGTCCTGCATGAATCCAGCTGAATATCTACAGCTCATAACAATGCCTCATGAATCCAACTGGAGGCCGAGGGCCCATGACAACATCTCATACAGGCCTGATTCATGGATCTGTGCTGGGGAGACCCAAAGGTCAGTGGTGGAATCTAGAAAGTCTCTGCCAGCAGGATGAGGGATCTGTGCTAGCGGGCTGAGGGATCTGCACTGGAGCCCGGAAGCAACGCTCGGAAGAACCAGAGCTCCCCTGAAGGGTACCACAGCCATCCTCAGCAACAGTGAGGTCCCAAGCTCCTCCAATGATCAACATAGCCAAGTTCCCATTAGAGAAGTCAATGCAGCGAGCTTCTCCAGGAGACCAGCAACACACCATCTTCCCCTCTAGAGGCACAAAGCGTTGCTCAAAGTGAGAACCAGAGCTCCCCCGAAGTGAACCAAAGCCATTCTCAGTGCCAACGAGGTCCCGAGCTCCTCAGAAGATGAAAACAGCCAAGTTCATCGGGAAAGCCAGCGTGACGAGCTCTTCCAAAGCAACCAACAGTTTCCAACAGCTTCCAACAGCCTTTCTCCACTCCCAACAGCTTTAACTTTTCCTTCTCCAGTTCTGCCTTTTATGCTGATGGCATAATCCCCAGGCGGGCCCCCCGCACCCAGCACCACGCTTACTCAGTACCCTGGGGGTTATAAGTTGACCCCCAGTTATCAGTCCACTATGTTCTTTCTCTGTAATGGCATACATTCAAGCCATAGCCAATTATTCTTGCCCTCCAAACTATGCTTTTCATGTTCGTGTATCTCGAAGCCCTCCTGGTGCTCCTATTATTTCCTGCCTGCTGTCTACTGGGTTTCCTTTCTGCTGAAATGCTTGACTGGCTTCTTCATATATGTTTAATGAAGTTGTCAACAAAAACCTTTCTCATCAGTCAGCCTGGCTTGTGTTTCATTGAACGTCTTTTTAGCATGCCTAATTCTCTCTGCAGAAAACACTGTTAATTAAAATACCAAATCTGCAACAATGGCATTTAGTTTACATGACAAGCAAAACTGGGAGCCCAGATCCTTTTCCCGGGACTGGAGTAGCATGAGAAGAGCTTTCTCGGGCTGTAGGAAGAAATGGCGGCTGTAGTCACAGCACCTAGAAAGATTAGGCTGTGGCATAACCGCACAGTAATCGAAGCCCATTCCTAGCAACAAACTCCTGAGGCTCAGGGCTCCAGGCTCAGTCTTCGGGAAATGCTGACAGAGCACAGAGTATTTCTCTCTAGGATGTTGTTGCAGTTTTAAAAAGAGCCTGAGAGTGTCTGTCACTAATACCTCCATAGGGCTCTTTCAGTGACTTTGACAGAAACACTAAGCAATCTAGAGATTTCTGCATTGTTCTCTGGGGAGAATCAAGGATCTGGGCAAGATGAGACAGAGTAGCTACACAGCCATGCCTGGCCACTCTAAGGCAGGTCAAGAGACAGCACGTGACTCACTGCAGGCTCCTCCTACAACTCCCCCCAAGCCCATCCTCCAGGGTCTGGGGCTACTTGCATAAATTGAGTTCCAGCAATAGGCTTAACTTACCAGGGAAGATATGCAAATTGAACTCTAACAAATACATACCAAATTCAGAATAGGAAAATAACCTAATAGAATTGTGGTTCTTTGGTCTCAGCTGCCTCCCAAGTCAGTTGGTACCAGAATCACCAAGGCAAGGCGATTTCAGGATTCTAAGCATGTCTGTCTCTAAATAGCACCCACAGTTGATGCCCTGGTAACAAAGATGTTAGATGATACCATTTTGCCGGGTAACCAGGCTGCCTTCTGGACTGTGAAGATATATGACTCCAAGTATATCGCAAAGCCTCTCTCAGCATATTTTCTCATCTGTACAATGGAGATCACGTGGCCCTTCTTCTGGAGTTGTGGGGATAGTTAATGGTATGATATATGTGATACGCCTTTGTAGGAGATGAGACTATGCCTCCCCTAAATATACCAGTTGGACAAAATGAGTATTTTGAGCTGAAAGCAACTGAAAAGAAACAGACACAAGAAAAGCTCTCTGCCCTCCTCCTTTTGCCAAAAAGCAGGACATAAATTTACAACGGTGTCCCTTTCTACTTCTCTGTCAGGAA
Source organism: Dinomys branickii (assembly GCA_004027595.1). NCBI lineage: Eukaryota > Metazoa > Chordata > Mammalia > Rodentia > Dinomyidae > Dinomys > Dinomys branickii. Next base: position 16,241 of record PVLD010027178.1, read on the forward strand.
GGACAGAAGGACAAAAGTTAATCACCAGGGAAATCTTTAGAGCATTGGCAGCCTAGAGATAGCACCAGAGGAATCTACATAAATTTTACTCACCAGCCTGCATTGCCATTTTCTGCCTGTTTCTTTGCCTTCTGACCATTTGCTTCCCCTTAGAAACCAAGGTCCTTTAGCACTTCTTTGAATACTGTCATTCCTCTGCTGAGATACTATAAACTCATGCTCTAACCAAGTCTTTTAGTTATTCATTTCTGAGTACTTGCATGAACTTCTGGGGGGACTGCTTGCTTTTTCTGGTTAATCTTTCATTACAGGGCTTAGAACTTAGAAAGGTACTGTGTGGAGTAAATTATTTCTCTTCCAATATTGCTTGTACAGAGTAGGTGGCCGATAAACTGGAGCTACATGGATTGATACCATTGTTTGTCCACCCTCTTCTCACACTAACCTAGTCCTCCCTTCACAACTGCCCTTATTTTCCCAGAAGTGTTCCATGAGACTAAAACATACACTTTGGAATCAGAATGTCCTGGGTTCTAATTCTGATTCTGCCAATTACTAAGGAGGTGGTTGGGGTGGGAGTGGGGGTGCAGTGGTTTACAACTTTAAGAAAACCTTGTAGCTTCTCCAAATCCAATAGAATAATAATAGATTCATCTCAAAAGATGCTTATGAGATGAATCATGGAAAGTGGCCAGTTCAGAGCTCAGCAAAGACTATTTCTTCTTCAGTTTCTCAGCTCAGATTCCTAGGGTCCCAATGCTAATTATCTTCTCTAGGATTTGGAAAGGGGTTGTCTTTAAAGACCTGCAGTTTGTATAAAGAACTAAATAATAGATCTAACTACAAAATGAGGTTGTTTTTTAACCACATCTGTAACGGGTAGGAACAATGGAATGATACTGGAACAGGGAGATTTCCCTAATCCTCCTTTCTCCACACCTACATGCTTTGGAGGAATTGAATAACTACCCTGATATCTGAGAGGCACCCAACAGAACTGTTTCAGTTCATATTCTTAAAAGAAAAGTATAGGGTTATTAAGCAATTATGTCCTTGATTCAAGTCCCTCTTCCATATTTTTGGCAGTTCCCTTGCCTCTTAATTTGGCATTTTAACATCTCTAATTAAAGATCCTTCTGTAACCCAGAATTACTGTGTTTAATTTGCATATTTATAGTGTAGGCACGGAAGGGTATTGCTAGGACTTACTTCGCCTGGGGATATGGACGGTGGGAATGCCTGGTAGGAAATGGGATGTAGGGGCAGATTTTGAAGGGCAAGCTGATTGGGCGGAGTAGCGACACTGACTTGTACAGTGCTTTTCTTTCATGGCAAAATTCTTTAATATTTGTAATGAATTGATCAGAAAACTATCTGTTACTGACTTCCTTACTACCACACGCAGACGTGTGTGCATTCACATGTGTACTCTCACACACACACACACACACACACACACACACACACAGAGTGAACATTAGCTCCGTGATGCTGGATTTGATGGCAACGTTATATCCCACACTCAGCACCATAACATCCACCTAGTATGCAATTAATAAACAGCTGTCAGATAAATGAACAAATATGAAGTTCCCTGTGAAGGGACTTCTTTATGTCCTTCTTTTCTTGACAACAAATTCCATTGTTTGGCTGAAACTTTATGGCCAATTGTTCAGAGCCTCTGAGGCAAAAGAATGAATCAGACAGCTTTGTCACACGTATACCGGGGCTGAGTGTATGACTTAGATGTGCAGCTACAGTGGACTTTACAACAAGCTCACCAGCACCCGCCCCACTCCCAGCTGCACAACTAGACACCACCCTTGGTAGCCCAGGCCACATTATAAATGGTAAAAAGCAGATCAAAATGAGCCTGTCCCATGGACCAGTGGCTCCAAAATAAAGTAAAAAGGGGAGGGGGCTAGTTAAGCCATGTGCTCAACTTCAAAGTCAGACACACGCCACAGGCACACGCTCAGGTGCACACACGCACAAGCATATACATGAGGAATAAGCTGAATAACAGACTAAGAACAGTGCCAGAAAAGTGAAATGTTTCATAGGTTTGAGTTTTCCCACCGGAAAACATGAAATGGAGGTTCCCCCAAGGGAAGCTATCAGTAACAAAAGTTACCCTTTCAGAGGCTAAAACATCCCGCAGCTGTGGCCAGGCTCTGCATTAGTTTAATAAGTGAAGACACTTAATTTATACTAGAAAGGCAATTGTGAGAGTCTCATGAGCTCCAAAGAGAAGCCCATAAAGATCCAGCCCAACTGGGTGTTTCATGGAACCAAGAGAGGGCCCTTCAGAGTTGGCTGAGGCTGCGCCCTGGGGGACAACACAGGTGCGGTTTTTATTTGTGAATGAGCTGAGAGCCTCCACGGTCCATTAGAGATGGAAAAGCACACTAGAACAGAGGAGACTGGGCACGTCTGGAAGGCCAGGTGAACGCCTAGGCTTGTCTGCATGTGGGACTTATCCAAAGGTCGCTGCAGCTGGGAGAACGGGGCAGGCCCTACAAAACTGTCGGCAGCCGTTGCTCACCCTCCTCTTGCGTTACCCTCTGATTCCCTCCCTTCTAACCTATCTTGTCTCCCTACGCAAAACTCCAAGTGCTCTTACACCTTAGTTTCTATACCTATCCAGAACCCACCCAGTTCTGCCTCCCCTCAAGTGTCCCCAAAATCATAAAATTGAGTTTCCATCTTCCCATCATATCCTCAACAATGGGTCTCTTTTAGAGAAGCTAAACTAGATACTAAAAATGAAAAGACCTGATTGAATTAATTCATGTGAAGGTTACTGATTTTTTAGTTTTTCATTTTGTTTTGTTTGTCCAAAACACAACTTGGTATTCACCGGAGGCTAGGTGGGGGCAGGAAATTCATTACCATAGCCTTTAGGACATAACATTTGTTTCTTTCTTGAAAAGAGTAGGAGAAAGGACCCTGCTTGTGGTCCATAGATAACCTCTCTGCAAGAGAAAGAGGCACTACTTCTTGCGTGTCTGTCTTGGACTCTATCCCTTACTTCCTATTAGCCAAACATGACCATAGAGCCCTAAGCTGGTACCATTGTGTGTCCCAGCTCAAGGGCATTTATAGCAATCAAACTGGAACCCATGGTCTGCAAATTCTGCCACAGAGCAGGAACTAGAAAGTCAGAGCACCTCTGTACACACTCGGTTTATTCTTTCTCCTCTATCATGCTCACCCTGAAAACAGACTTCCAGATGAGTTCCTGGTGTTTACTCTGCTTCCTATAGAGCCCAAGAACTGTGCTTTTCTTCTATATTTCTGAGGCTGCACCATGACCTGTCAGGCACATTGACCACAGCTCTCAGTAAAACTGGGATTGAGCACAACCTGGGAAAACCACTTGTAACCTCAGCCTGGTCCTCAGTGAATCCCAGACAGCAAGGAGGTTGGTAAGACATATGACAGTGATTCCTAACAAGTACCCAAGAGCCCAGCACGGTGGCGCACACCTATAATCCCAGCACTTGGGAGGCTGAGGCAGGAGGATTGTTGTGAGACCAGCCTGGGCTACAAAGTGAGCTCAAGGCCAGTCTGAACTGCCTAGCAAGACTCTGTCTCAGGGGCTGGGGGTATAGCTCAGTGGCAGAAGCACTTCTCTGGCAAGCGCAAGGTCCTGAGTTCGATCCCCGGTACCGGAAAAAAAAAAAAAAAAAGACTCTGTCTCAGAAAAGACAAACAAACAAGTACCCATACACTGTAGAGTTCTAGAAAGGATGTAGAGCTAGGCGTGGTGGTCACACCTGTAATCTCAGCACTTAGGTGGCTGAGGTAGGAGGATTGCCCTGAGTTCGAGACCATCCTGGGCTACATAATGAATGCAAGGCCAGTCTGAACTACACAATGAGATCTTGTCTCAAAAACTGAAGAAGAAGGAGGAGGTGGAGGAAGGAGAAGGAGAAGAGAAGGAGGAAAGGGCGTGGAATTTTAAATCTTATAAAATCTGGGCTTGAATACCTACTCTATTCACTTTTTTTTTTTTTTTTTTTTTGTACAGGGAACCAAACTCAGGACCTTGCCCTTGCCAGGAAGGCACTGTGCTGCTCTGCTAGTCACGTTTTTGCTGTCGGATTTACATCAACTGTGTGATTATTTAGAGCCTTTCTTCCTCACATTTAAAATGGGATAATGCTTAACTCTTAAATACTTCTAGGCTTAAAAATGAAACTATGTAAAGCGATCTGAAACAGAGCAAGGCTTCAACAAATCTGAACTCTTTAGAGAACTGAATGTGCTTCTAGGTGTTACAGCACAGGATCCTTTCAGAATAAAATAGAGGTTATTAGATCATTTGTAAGGTTTTTGTTTGTTTAAGTGACCTGATTTGTGGTCTTCCCTTTGTAGCTCCAGCATCTACCCCCAGACCTTTGACTATTACATACTTAATAGTGAATGAATAATGATGAATTGTAAAACCCCTATAGAAGAAGATTCTATGTGATTCTCCTTCCTTGGAAATCAAGCACTCTTTAGAACAATTAATTCTTCTCTCACACAGTGAAACATCCTAAACACTGGCCTCAGCTATAAACCAAGTTTTTCTAAGTGTATATAGCTATTTGGGTACTCACCAATAATTTAATTTTAAAAATAGGTAAATTATTTCTTTTTTTTTATTTTAGAAACATAAAAGTACAAAAACATATTGACAAACAGACACCAATTATCATAGAAAATAGTACAATTACAACTAATCTATAGACAAGGTGATATGGTCTCAACAGTGGTTATTGCTTTATCCGTTGATATCTTCGAATTGTAGATGTATGGACCCATATACAGACATGCAAATTTAGTCAGACAGTTAATCCTCTCAACAACAGAAAAAAAAACCACAAAAACCAAAAATC
>PVLD010027179.1:0-21132 GCA_004027595.1 Dinomys branickii
CAACAAGCGGTGTTTTTTTCTGTTGTTGTTGTTGTTGATGTTGTTGCTGTTGTTGATGTATGCCTGTTTTCTTTCTTGTCTTTGGATTTTTGGTTTTTGTGTTTTTTTTTTCTGTTGTTGAGAGGATTAACTGTCTGACTAAATTTGCATGTCTGTATATGGGTCCATACATCTACAATTCGAAGATATCAATGGATAAGGCAATAACCACTTTTGAGACCATATCACCTTGTCTATAGATTAGTTGTGATTGTACTATTTTCTATGATAATTGGTGTCTGTTTGTCAATATGTTTTTGTACTTTTATGTTTCTAAAATAAAAAAAAGAGAATAAAAAGTAAAAACAAAACAAAACAAAAAACACATTAGCAATGATACAGAGTTTCACTAGACAAGATGGTAGGAATTCACCAGTGGTTGTTATATTGCATATTGTTATCTTCACATTAGTTGTTCAGATTACCAGATATTCTTAATTTTTTTAAAAAAAATAGTTTTACATGTTTCTCCACTTAAAATATCTGTGCTTATTTCCAAGAGTTACATGTTAGTCAGGTGGGATGAAACTTCACAGAGGTAACAAGAGGTCAAAGTAACTTTCTGCACAACTGAACAAAGTTATTCAGAGTAGCATGTGTCTGGGGTGCAAACGTGTCCCCCCTCACTGCTGCCTTCCTGTTTATATGTAAGCATATCCATGGAAACAGTCATATTCGTTACCCGCCCACTTCTTCAGAGTGGTATCTTTAATATTAAGTGTGTATTGTATTATCTTTATGTCATTTGACTTCATTGTTTCAAACCTAAAGCAGAGTTGTCTTTCCTATGGGACACTGTACCAAGCAAAGTGTTTTTCTGTCTAGTCTGAAAGGAATTTTTTGTATGTCACTTCACTGAGTTCCTCTCTCCAGAAAGTTACAGGTCTATACTTAAAATTAATAGTTAATGCACAGAAGTGTTTCTTTTTGCAAGACTCATCCTTTTCATAATTTTCTCTATGGTAATGAGTGCACACTATATTACTTTGTTGTTTCTTCTGGGCGAACACTGTCTTCAAGTCATTCAATAAACAGTAGGTAGTCAGTAACTACTTTTTGAACTGTAGCAGTAAATACTGTTCTTTCATCTATGATCATAATATAGTGTAATAATGGGCAAACAGAATTAATATCATAAAAGAAAAAGAACAAAGTAAGTCAGCAGCATATTTCTTGGTTTAAAATATTCTAATTGGCATCATTGGGTAGCATTCTACATGTGTGTGCAGAGGGCTTGAATTATAATGTTATGTCAGAACAGATCCCTAATCAAGCACTTCAACTGTTAAATACAAAAATTAATGCTCATATTTTCCTTTGTGACTTGACAATCACTCAGAATCTTCATCTTATAATTGAAGTTGGTGTTCTTTATATTAGCACTTTCTGTTAGTACTAAGATTTTAAATTAGTTTTTGAGTTACTATCCTCTAAATTTCTAAGAAGCGTGCTGCACAAAAGTTGATGTTATAAATTAAATCTATGTTTCCCTTACTAGTTTTAGCCACATATAGTTTCAGAAAAACCTAGCAATCTCTCCTATTAATGGATACTGCAATAGATACCAAAGAAATATTCTTCTGTATATATTTAGTAGGTTACATGTTACATAAATTATTGGAAATCTGTTGATATCTATATATAAGTACTAAAGTTAAAGTCTGAAAGAGCTGGATTCTCATTATTTTCTTGTGAGTTTCATAAAGGTGCTTTATGTTGCTTTATGTGCCATTATAGAGACTACAAACAATGTGATAAATAGACAACACTTTTTAACTGTTTAAAGAAGGAATAAAATATAAAACTGCTAATAACTAGCTTACTAACTGACCTGCAATATATATACTTGCCTTTTTTTTACCCAGGCTCAACAAATTTTCCTTTGCACGTTTATACAAGAACTCAGTAATTTCACATTATAACCCTCTGTGATTCTTTCCTAATTTTGGAGAAAGGCTGAGTGGGGACTGAGAAGATGTGTTCATGTAACACTAAGTAGTCTCTAAACACTACTAGGAATGGTCCAAAAGGTGATTATTTATTACTTTTATAATTCTATGATCTATATTAAATACAGACAATAAAGTTCATTACTGGTGTTGTTCTCTATGATTAAGAGACTTTAAAGAGTGGCATATCTCATTTTCATTGCAGATAGTCAAGACATTTCAGAGTCAATGATATGCAGAGGATAAGAGGTATTAAATGATTAGCTTTCTCCCTAAGTGACAAAGCTTTTAAATTTACATCAAACTGTAGCTCTCTTCCCACTCACACATACCACATACACTGGTTCCTTCTTCTTAAGTATAGCTCCTTTTCCATTAACTATCCAAAGACTTGAAATATAAAATTCATACTTTGGGAATAAAGAACTCACTCTTCCACTTGGAATTTCTACCGCTGAGATCTCCAGTGAGATGATTACACACAAATTAATCTTTCCAAACTCTTCTCTAGAATTACATTCCACTAGACATGAACCTCAGTGGAGACTTTGTCAGCAAAAACTTTTTCAAGCTATATACATATACATACATAAGAAATAGTGAAAGAATAGGTTTGATCTTAAAGCATCAAATTTTTCAAAATCAGATTAACATACAACTGTTGCCATTCATTTGGCCCACCAAAACAATGTGGTCAGGTTTTTAAATAGCCAAAAATCAAAACTACAAATAAGTTACATTCCAGAGATTACTTGCTTATAATTACAATATAAAAGCAGCTTTTGTCTCATATTAACACATGAGAACATAATTTATATCACTATTAAAAGTGTTTCCAACTTAAGGTGTTTAATATTGCCTGGAACTGCACTTCTGACTTTATTTCCATTAGAAATGCACGCTCAACACGTTTTTGATAAGTTAGCAATTGGGGTTTTGCTGGGCACACAGCATTGTACTTACCACACTGCTGCTGCAGCCAACCTCATATTTGAAATATTAATCTCACCTAAGAATGGCTTATTCCTGCTGTTGAGATCTTCATTTTTTATTTATTCTTCTTAATAACCTCATGAATAGTTCCACTTGGCCTTTCCTTAATATCTTTCTAACCTGGTTGTAGACTTGCTTCTCATATGCCCTAATGGAATCGTCATTTTCCTCATTCATTGCGAACAAACAATGGAAACCATGGGAAGAATTGAAAGTTAGAAGACAAAAATTGTGAGTCGTCTAAGAAGAACCACATATTTTAAATGAGGAAATTAAGCATTTAACAATATACAAAGGCCCCAAACAACATATGCATGTTTGAATCATTTCTGCAGATAAAAAAATTCTGCTTTGGAATTTAAAAATAGTGAAAAAAGAGGGCTGGGGATATAGCTCAGTGGAATAAGCGCTTGCCTAGCAAGCGCAGGGTCCTGAGTTCGATCCCCAGTACCGCCAAAAAAAAAAAAAAAAAAAGCAACATAAAAATAGTGAAAAAAGAGAATATTTGTATTGATTTCCTTTGCTGATGTGATTAGGCATGCATTTTTCTTGCACTGACATTGCTGAAGCTTTGAATTCAGGATGTCATGTCACGTGTGTCTTGAACACAGATGTCATTGCCTTCTCTGATATATTTTGGAGTTACCTATTCATCCCCTCCTAGGTTAATAACTGTACAATGAATTGTACACAGGTACAAGAGAATCTATATATGTAACTGAAGTAATTAACAAGTCAGTATGAAGCAAACCAAGTAATTGTGGGAAGGGGTTTTGCAGTGTCATATGGGTTTCAATGACATTAACTACCATAATATCAAGATTGAAAAATAATGCACTGGGAAAAATCAAACCTAATATTCACGTGCCTCCCTTAGCCTTTAAGTTTCCAGTTGGAAGATGGACTCTCTTTAACTAAACTATCTTATAAACTGAATGCTTTATGCTTTATTATGTGCTACAGTCAGTATCAAATATACTATATTTATTCCAGACTCCTTTAGGTACAGATAATTTTGCAATGCAAAATGGTATGAGATTATTAAAGAATAGCAGTAGGGTTATTGAGCATAACTTTTTCAAAGAAGATATCACTCAATCTAGCTCATGTCTACTTTAAATTTCCAACCACAAAAAGGAAGTTTACTTTAAAAATTAATTTTGCTTTTGGTTTATTTTTTTTTTAATAAGTGCTTATTCTAATATGAGCTTCCATTGACTCTTCTACAGAACTTTCTTCCATTGAGAATTATAGTCCCATTGGGTAACTATGTCAACCTTCAAACAAAGATTTATTTACATTGTTTTAGGGTTAGATCCTACTTTTACCATGATACTCTAGCAGTTAAGGAATATGAAATAAGTTTAATTCATAGGTAATGAATGAAAAGCTATATGTTTGGAATATAGATACATTTTGGTCAAAACATAACTCAGTCCCATTTTCCTTTCATATCACACTCTAATATTTTCATATACTCTAATATTTTATGGCTTTCTTTAAATGAACAGTAGCCAGGGTTTGTCTCTAATGTAGACCACGTCTTTATGCTGAGGAATCATATATTCAACTGCTTCCTTACTGCACCAATTTACTCAATACTGGTTGCTCCTCTTCTTACTTCTAAGACACGTCCTGTACCCACTAGATCTGTGGTTTATTAAAAGGAACGGTCAATGCTTAAAATGTTCTCTTTTTTTTCTTTACCTATTTTGCATGCTTGTATCTGGTAATCAGAATGACTGATATGAAAATAACAATACATAGTATAAGAACCATTGTTGAATTCCTACCATCTTGTATGGTGAAGATCTGCATCGTTTCCAATTTTTTAAAATTACTTGTCACTGTCTTTCTTTGATCAATCTTACATTCTTACATCTGGTGAACTGAGCAACTTTGTTGAAGATAACAATGTAGCAACTATGATTAACTCCTATCATTTTGTTTTGAGGTCACGTATCATTTTTGTTGTTTTGTATTGGTTTGATTTTGTCAACAGCAAGTTTGCTGTGATTTTGTTAGTTTTTTACCTTTAAAATTAAAAGATATAGATTAAAAAAATAAAATATACCAATTAGATCCTTCAATTTCAGTTAGGAATACTCTCTCTTTTCTTGTAACCAATCAATCTGTGTATCATTCTTGTGTTTTAGATATGTTTTAAAACTTATTTATGCTTACAATAATTGTTATTATTGTTTTTACATTCTGTTTAGTACCTTATACATGATGTGAGAAATTGTGCTCATGGTGTGGCTTCTTTCCTTGCTTGAAGTGGCTATTCGTATGGCTATTCCCAGCTTTCTTCCAAAGATTGTTAAGCAGTGTTGAAGTCCCATACTGTTCTACCATTGTCACTGATTTATGGTATGTCATCTGAAATTTTATTTATCCTATTTATAGACAAGTAATCCATGTCTGTTAAATGTGTACTTTAGAAAATGTAGGTAAACTTAAAAGATACCTTACTCATAGATTTCAAGTGTCAGTGCAGAAGTACATGTAGAACAATAAGTAACATACACCACATAATCAAATATTTATTAGTAGTAACATTACTGACACAACTTAAGAATTGTCTCCACTGCAGACTTTCCATGTATCCTCAGCAGTGATGACCCTGCTCCTTTATGAGTTTCCATACAGACTTGTGCCTGTCTCTTATAGTATTTCTTACAGCATGTACTACAGTATACTGCATTTTTGTTTTTGCACACCGTTGTACTTTAAATTCTTTTGGAACAGAGATTCTGTCATAATCATCATCATGCATTTAATGTAACTACTGGCTCAAACAAGCATACAGTAAATACTCAGTGAAGAAAACTGAACAATAAAGTGATCAAGAAATTGTGAGTAACCTTATTAATATATAAAAATATTGATAATTCAATGAATAAAGGAATAGTTCTTAAAAACTTATTTGGTGATATATGTACGTATCACTGAAGGAAATACTTATGGTGGTCTTCTGAGGTAAGTATTGTCAGCTCCAATTTACAAGTTAAATTCGTGAGATTCAAAGGGTTTGTATGCCAGATCATATTATCAGAGTTAGGAATCAAATTATAATTTTAGTATCAAATTAAAATCTCAAATTATGAAGAATATTGTTATGCATTAAAATCAAATTATTGGAAAATTTGGTAATTTCTCTTCCATCCTGGATCACAAAATTTTAATCTAAAATCTAAAAATAGCCTTTGACAGGTTTATAAATATTCTATGAGTCCATGTACAATTATATGTATGTGCAGTTTTCTGCTAATACTGCTAGTATGCATGGCATTTATCAGTCACAAAAATAAATCATGAATTTAAAAAGAATTTTAAGCCATGTTTTAAATGATTTTTTCCATTACTCAAGGCATTTGAATATAATTGTATATCCTACTTTTACCGCTCTTTAACTTTCTTTAAGACAGGGTCTTACTATGTATTTCAGGTTGGTTTTGGACTCATTGTGCAGCCCAAGGTGGCTACAAGCTCACAGTGATCCTCTTGCTTCAGTCACCTGAGTTCTGTGATTACAGTCATGCACCATCACACCTGGTATTTACCAATCTTTATTCATCATCAAATTATGTACAAAATCAGTGTGCAATGCTAAGAATATAAATAACGCAATTTTACATTTTGTAAGTACAATAAAACATTAATTTGATATCAATTTTTTTGATATTTTTCATAAATGTTACTTGGCTTACTAAGCAAATAAGAACTTTCAATGAAATTATTGTTCCAATGAAGTAAGCCAACTACTTTCTAAGAATGATTTACTTACAAAACGAAATATGTTCGTTATATGTCACATTATTTAACTAAGACAAATCCCTTAAAGATTTATTTGGCAGTTGGGTGAGAGGATGAAAAACAATGAGGATGTGTTATGTACATGGACCAAGTCCTCAAAAGGAGTGTGATCATTATGTACAGCAAACACGTACTAATAAAGAGTAAAAATTTACTAAACAAGAAAAATAATTTTTTGACAATTCTTTGCTAGATAGTGGTTTTATGTGGACAGTGGTAAACAGTATTGTTACCTATTTCCCAAAATACTTTAATGGGAGAGGTAGAATCTGCCAGCCTGAAAAGTCATTCAAACATAGAAATACTCCAAGTTTTCATCCTTGTAAATAAGCCAAAGATGGAAATCAAAAACTTTACAAATACATGGTTATAGAATCTAAGAAAAATGTCTGTTTTCTGCAATTAAACCTCCTGTGAGCATTTATTTTGCCATCGTCTATCCGTGGAAGGTCCCTACACACCTCTTCCCTTCCTTATGTGTAAGAAGTGCCACACTTTCTTTTTTTTTTTTTTTTTTTTGTGGTACCGGGGATCGAACTCAGGACCTTGTACTTGCCAGGCAAGTGCTTATTCAACTGAGCTATATCCCCAGGCCCACCACACTTTTATTATCTGGCAGCTCTATTTCTCCTTAAATATCTCACTTTTTTCTATTGACTACTGTGATGTGTGTGTTAGGGTCTCACTCATTTCTAACACCGTACTAACTTGTTTTCATGTTATACCTGCTAAAGCCTTTAAAAACTAAACTTCTCAGATGACAGACTGGAAACTCACCCATTTCTTCCTCCAAAAGAGGAAGCTACATGGAAGACGGGAACTAAGGATCCTGGGGGTTTTTCTGCTTCTGGTAAACACAATGATGATGTCATTTGGCTGTCCGGGGATCTCTATCGTAGAGCTACCTGGTCTACAGTTTGCAGAATTCGAAGAATTGTGTGACGGAAGGTGAAGGCAGTATTTCTAAACATGCCCAACTCAGACAAGAACACAAAGCTGCACTCAAATGGAAATTAATACAGAACTGCGTTTATGAGGCTATCTCTCTATGACAATATTGTCACTGAACTAAGTGCTCTACCTCAGGAGACAGTTGAGTCCCAATATAGTGGGAGCACGTTCCTCATTCCAGACCAATAATAGCATGCAGACTGGAAATTGGTCCTCCATCCCCTCCTTGAATAATGCTACCACAGAATATTTCCACAGTGTGTTGGCCAATTTTCTTCTTACATTTGTCCTATATGGTTTCTCCATGTATATGTCTAAAACTTATTTTTTAATTCTTTTAAAGATTCTGCAAACTATATAATACCTTTTAACGAAGGTCCCTTTGATATTTTAGTTGTAATTGAGTCTGGTTTCTGTGAATAAGTCTTTACCTAAAAATTCATCCCTGATATTACCCTATAGCTGTGCGAACAACCATATTTTAACCCACACTATTTTCAATACAGGTTTCAGCCTGTGTTCTACATACAGTCTTAGGCCTCGACTTGCTTTTGAACAAATCCTACATTTCCTCTTATGACTACCTCAACCTAATACTTCTTTTGTTCCTGCTAATAATCCTTTGAAGAATACTGAGTTCTCAAATTTCCAACGTAAGTCTTTACCGTCAGCCTATCCTGTCTAGCCTGACTTTGTATATTTTTCCTAAAGCCTGAGAGAGGCAATTGTTTTATATTATACTTGAAGTAACCATGGTTGTACACTGTGTGTTAAGAATTACATAGCACTACTCATATCTAAAGAATTCATAATGTATGTCTAAAAGAACACACAATTATGAACCCTCAAAGCAAGCTAGGAAAACATAAAGCACAGATGAAGTCAGCCACACCTTCATTAGCTCACCAAAGAAACAATTAGGGTTTCCCTAAGCCACTATTCCAAGGAAACTCCCTAAACAGCTTTTTCTTTTCTTTTCAGGAAGCACTGAAAGCAGGTGATTTCCTTGGGCTTTATCCAACTTACAGAATTTTAGATTCTGACTTTTTCAATCACTTTTCAATCACTTTCAGTCTGACTTTTTCTAATTAGCTATAAAATATATCTGAAGTTTTATCAGTGGAGGCACTCTCCATGGGAGATTTCATCTCTCTAATGGAATTCCACTTAACTTCATAGAGGACTTAACTAGACAAGTTCACTTTCTCATTTTCTTACCAAATGCTTATGAGTAAATATAAAGTATTGAAAAGCATTGGCCAACAAAATAAGGCTCATAATTAAAAATCAACAAATTGGGAGCATTCCAGAAATTTTGAATATAATATGAGAAGGCAATTATGAGTGAAGAGAATTTTAAATATCACACAGCATACTAAGTTAGTCATGACCTTTATATAAAACTGAAACCAAAGAAGATTATCCTACTCCTGCAAGGGTGACTATAAAGATCTGTAGAATTTAAGATACATTTTAATTACAAATAAGATCCAGCACTGTTGGAAAATTAATCAAATTTGAGTGAAAGAAAAAATTACTACCCTTTGCTATTTCTCTTCTACTCATCAAAATTATGTATAGTCTTAAACTCACACACGGCTCCCTTAACCCTTTCTTATCCTGAAAATACAGTGCTATAAATATCCTATGTGCTCCACATCATTTCTTGGCCTTTTTGCATTATAAGTACATTTGACTAATTAGGTCTGTGAAATGAGTAGAAATTATATGTGCCCATCTTAAGCAAAAATGGCATCTCAAGGCTCTGTGTAATTCCTCACTTCCTCCTTCTCTCCTATGGGGAGAAAGCAACTGAACTCTTGCTGATTAGCTAAGCAAATGATTGAAGCCAAGAGAAATACTGGTTCACCAAGGGTAGAACTTTGGGGAGTGGCTGGAGATGGAGATGCATATCCACTGCTGGAGCAAGTCCATCCCAAGAACAAAGAGCACCCAAGGTGAGCTATGAGAACAAGCTGCTCCAGCTCCAAGAAAGCATGGCGCCCCAAGCTACCATGCAGGCAGTTGCTAGGCAGAGGTGTGTCACGTGACATCAACCTACGAATGTATAAATAAACACGCTGTGATGATTGAGCAGTTCCTTTCCTCCCACCTTGACAGAGGGCTCCACCTGACCTCAGATTTTTGTATTCTGACTCTTTCTTTCTCCTTCCCACCCTGCTTCCCACCCCACCCCTCCAAATTTTGAGAGCTGGGCTGGATTCGGCAGAGCACTGCCCACTGGTGTCACCCAGACTTCCCAGGAGTGGGGCCTAGTTCTTGTGGCCTTAAGTCACTGGGACAGAAAGATCGCACATCACAGCAGAGGAGCCTTCCCTACCCTAATGTGTCAGTGCAGATAACATACATGTTACAGAGACCACCAAGATGAAATATAATTTTTCACTTTTTAAAAAGTAGGATGATTGCATAAATGCTAATTTACAACTTGTTTTCACATATAGCAGCATCTTTTGGATTCCCCAGGAAAATTTAATATATTAATATCAACAAACCATATAATGAACTCAGACAACATATTTAATAATGGGTACACACTTAAAATGATCTTATAAAATTCACTAAGTCATATGACGGCCTGTACACTTTCCATTATGAATATTATTAAATACTGTACCTCACATTAATATATATTTATGACTATATTAATGAATAATTATATATAATTAATTATATAATCAATATATTAATGAATATATATTAAACCTTTTATCTCTCATTAAAATTCAAGTTTAGTTGAAAGATTTGTTTTCCCCACTTAAGATCACTATCAAAATGTAATTCTTCCAATGAAATGTATTTTATGCAAAAAAGTAGGAGCCTCCAAAAATATATCTTGTCTTTTTATGCTGGTGGTACTGAGTGAGTTCTGTCATCAGACCATGGGGTATCCAGAGGCAACCCAGAACAGCAGGGGAAAAATAAGGAATGCCAGAAAATTGAAGCCTACACTCAAGAAAATATCTCCAAACTAAAAATTTAAAAACATTAAACACTATATCAGGATTTAATTCTCATTTATTCATATTTTGGAAAATATTTTCACCAGAAGAATGTTGATTTCTATTCCTTAATCTCATGAGAATCTAGACTGTTAAAATGAGTGCGTGGAGCTTTCCTGGTTCTGGGAGAATGCTTGACAGTTCTCTGCCCAAGTAACTGTTAGCCTGAAGGTGGATGGCGGTTGGCCAGTAACTTGTCTTTCCACCTGATCATCTTTCTAAAACCAAAAGTAAGGGGCAAAACTTACAGTCACCCGATCATCCAGTTTTGTAAATTGGCCATATTTGTTCCTGACATTCAAGTTACTTCAACAAACATCCGTTTGATTGCCAGTGAACTTAACCTTATGAAACAGGCAGACAGTTTAAGGATTATCTCATGTATTGTTCAATAGGCTCCGCACTGTAAAGCCACCCAGATTTTAAAAGAAACAGGATGTTACAGTGTCATTTTCATATCCTGTTTTTAGGGTGATCAAATATTTCACAAAGCCACCTTACAGAGTTCTCTTTCTTTGGTGCATCATATCCCAAGAATGATTACTTTTCTCCAGGCAATGCTGTTTTGTATCTCTTGTCTTTTCCCTGACTTAAGAATGGACTGCAGGCCTGCCAATACAAAGCATTGTACTTTCTCTAAACTCAGACAAAAAAAATTTGAGCCATCTCTGCCAACTTTGTATGCTCTCTGAAAACTTACTGAACAGAGAAGCCTTATTCAAAAAGACAAAGAAGAAAAAGGCAGAAAAAAACAAATTTTACAGTTTGGAGAAGGAAGACTGAAGAAATACCTAAGTGAAAACCAACCATAAGTTATTTAAAACAGAGTGAGCCTTTCACTGACCTCACCTGAGGAAATTCCCATATTCCAGTAGGACCAGTTAATTAAGTGAACTGACAGCAGTCTTAGCCAATTTCCCAATGAAAACTAAGACCTCTTTGTTAGCAGAAAACCATACCTTCTCCATTATTTTATAACTACCTCAAAATTACAAATTCAAGCAAGCTAAATTTATGAAGGATACTATGCACAATCAGATGACATAGAACTTTATTTCATATGCCCCCAAAATAATACACCATTTTAAAAATAATGGAACTACTTTCCATACATCCTTATAAGAAGTGATAGTTGATTTTAATCAGAAGTGACACAACCACCACTACTCAAATTATGACTTATATTCTAGTGACACTGGCCTTATGGTAGAGCTTCTTAGAAGTGCAGAATCTTAGACTTTGCCACCACACCTACTGAATCAGAATATATACTGTAACAAAATCACCAAGTAATTTACAAATCACCTTAAAGTTTGAGAAACACTGGAGTAGAGGACTTCTTATTTATTTTTCCATAGCCAATTGGCTTTTGTGTGATTTGGATCGATGGTTGGGGTTCTCAGAGAAAACAGCTCCAAGGGACAGTAATTAAGTCACTCCAGACATAAACTGTTAATATATGTTAGACACTTTTCTAGATTTTACTACAAACAAAAAAAATTTCCTTTGATAAACTGTAAGGTTTAAATCCTAATGTCTTCAAGCAATATAAACACATGACTTCTACAAAAAAATTGATGCTTTATTCATGTTAGTTCTGTGGTAAAGCAGCATAATTAATACAAACAGTCGAGCTTTGCCTCCTGTAATTAATTATTGGTGGTCCATGCGCTATATTACCTCTCTTCTTTCACCTGTCCACAATGGCTAAGATCGTAGTAGTAACTAAGTAGTGAAGGATCTAACAGAATCTTAGTTAGAGTAGTAGTATTCTCTGGTTAGCTGCTTCCAGATTAATTCCTGGTGAATAAATATTAAAAAATTTAATTAGTCAACACAGAACTAATTAAAAAACAATTGCAAAATTATGCTTTGCAAAGAAGATGATTAGTTCTATGAGAAAGCTATGCAGTTACATAAATTATAATTTAACTTATTCATCTTTAAACATTGATCTCATGTTTCTAAAAGAGATTTTACATGACATTTTGCACAGTTAAAACTTCAAGAAGTACTGGACTAAGTACGTGGTAGCAGTCTTTTACCCATGGCACACAAAATTTGTATAAAATTGTTAATAATTAAATTAGTACCTAAGCTTTCAGTTGTGAGCTAACTCATTTATAATTCTCTGTACCTAACTTTAGAAAGAGTAATGATGCATGTCCTGGAAAACAAATTGTTCTATTTATACTTACATGCACATACACATGTACATATATACATACATATGTATAAATATTTATATATATAAAATCACACATGTATACATGCATACAGAATTCTGATTAAAGTACCTTAGTGATCATGTTGGTAATTAAAGAAAGAATTAGTGATTTATGAATTATGAATCCTAGATATTAAGATGCTGATACATGACTAAAGCCTAGAATAGCATCTGTTTTCCCATCCACTTCTAGGAACACCTGTGGATCTTTACTTCATTCCTGCCATTGAATTCTCAAACACCCTACTTTCAGAAACTAGGTCACCTTTGCAATTGCGACAAGCAATCATTAAGCATCTACTACAAGAACATGAAGAACAAATAGACTTTAAATTGATACATTACCACAATATACTTAGTACTCCCCCGACTCCGTTACTAGCATATGCAAAAATTGAGGTTGGTACCACTAAGAAGATTGTAGCTGAAATCAGTAGTAGTGTACTTGGGAATTAGTTTTAGTGGTGAGAATAAAAAGTTCCATAAATTTCAGAGAAGGCCGACTGTTTGCTACAGCCATCATAATACTTAGCCACTAACTAACCTTCTGCAAAGGTCAGCAGCCTGACAGCGCCTCTGAATACTGTACTGACCAATCCCAGAATTCCATGTTTCCCTCAAACCTCATGGGAGATCTGTTCTCAGACAGACTCCGCCTGCCGAGCTTCTCTCTTTCATCATAAATTCTGCCTTTCGCTTTTCGTTTTAGATATTGTGTGATGGTCTCATTGTATTTTGACAGTGGATCACATGTTGAATGAGAAGATAACAAATTTCAGCGTCTTTCTGGGACAGAATTCCTCCTTTCTAATGAATGATAGACTTCTTCCCATAACGAGTGATGTAGCACATTGAGAATATCCTGGGGGCTTGTCAGAAATGCAAATTCATGAGCCTGTCCCAGCTTTGCCGGACTAGCTATTTCTTTAACAAGCTCTGCATGTCTCCTTTGATAGGAGCCACAAAGCCTATACAGTAGTGGGCCGAAACTCAGATCCTGGAAGAACCACCTCCTAAACATTTCACCCTGCCTGAGTTACCTTCTCCATTTCAGCTTCCTGTACAAGGAAGGGAGAATGTAGCATTTAACACCCAGGGTTATTAAGATGAAATGACATAATGATTCCGAGGAATTTAACTTGAAACGGCATAAGTGCTGCATATTTTCTAGCTATATTTTTGTATTGATTATCATTATATTTTAAAACCATCCATGTGAAACTTCATAAATCCACTGACCGCATATACCAGTATATGCAAATTATTTGCAAGAAAGATAGATATTATTTTGTGTGGGTAATTGCTCTGATTGGGAAGCAGCTACAGTTTAGAGAATCACTTAACCAAATCCTAATAGCAATAAATAAAAATGCACTCTCTTGACGGAAGATTGCCGTCCATCTTTAGTAAGGTAGACTAATGCCTTTCAAACTACCCATCATGAAGAATAGGTTTATGTTTTGTTCTTTTGCAAGCAGCAAGTAACTCACACAGAAAATAAAGCAGAAACTGTTTTAACCCTGTTCAGTGAGATGAGTTCCCGGATCTTTCTTTTTGAATATCAAACTGCGCTGTATATTTCTAAATGCACACTTTGTATTTTTTAATAATTTCTTGAGAAGTTAGGGATAAACAGTTCCTAGATCACTATCTGAGCAGCAGTGAGTAGCACAGTAAAGGTAGCTGACCTCAGAGAACCACGTCATCTGCTTTCCCATGTTGTACCCTAAGTCAATAACATGTATGCACGAGTGTAGCATGTATACACAGTAAGCTTTCACTCAAAATTAGGTAAAAAGTTCATAATTGTTGAAAAAATAACATACTACTCTGCACATAATGGAGATTTTAGATCGCAGATAAGTTTTGAAGAGAATTATTGTTAGAACTTCAAAAACAAGTACAAAATTTCTAGAATTGTACGGAGTACCAGCTTTAGGAAAGTAAGTGAGACATTGCTCAGAACACGCAATGGACAGAAACCAGTAAACTACATGGTAGTAATTATTCTGTGGCTGTGATAATTTTACTAAATTAAAGGCAATTTTTCACTTTTTTAAAATCTAACCATGAATTAAAATTTTTGAAGTGTCAAGTTTTCTTCTGGTTTGTCACTTAAATATACCTCGAAAAATTGAATGCATGAAAGGTAGAAACACTTTTAAAGGAGATTCTATTCAATATGTCAGTGATAAAAAGTAGTAATTATAATTTAGTAATTTAAATAATAATCTACAATTTAAAATATGCATTTAACATTTTGTCACTGTTGTATAATTAATGCTATTAAAATAAATTATAATTAATTATTAGCACGTATGATATAAAATGACCAAATGGCTCTGGACATGCATTGAGGCCAGACGTTATGGCAAAAGTGGGCCTGTTTACCCTGCTTTAGTAAGGTTGACAATGGAAATGTGATGACCCACTTCAGTGTTCTGTGTCCCTGCACAGCAGTAAAGATGCTCACAGACCTTGAACGGCTGCTAGGAGAGTAGGCTGACCTTTGTAAGCACTGTTCCTCTTCCACTGCTGACTATCATCACTTTCTAACACACTGAAGCAACACCAACAACTATAAAACTTAAACTTCTGCATTTATTTGCTGCTATACAAAAAATAGGGTGGCTGTTGGTTGTCATCTTCAAGAGTCTTTTATTTCAAGCTATTCTGAAAAAATATGCTGAGCATTAGTAAAGGAGGCCAATTGAAAGATTACATCTTTGTTGGGTGTGGTGCTGCATGCTTGTAATCCCAGCATTTGGGAGGCTGAGGCATGAAGATTGTTGCAAGTTTGAGGCCAGCCTGGGCTACAAAGTGAGCTCAAGGCCAGTCTGAACTACATAGCAAGACCCTGTCTCCAAAATGACACAAAAAGAAAAAGTACATCTTTGTTTTAAAGAGAATAATGAAAAAGAACAATAGCAAAATAACAACATAGACAAAAACAAAACAAAGAAAAAACAATAAAAATGATACAGGGTTTCAGAACAAAGAGATATGAATTAACAGTGGTTGTTATATTATATATTATTGTCTTCAGTGAAGTTGCTCAGATTGCCAGATGTAAAGAATGCAAAATTGATCAAACCATTAAAGAGAATAAAAAATAATAAAAGCATTAGAAACAATATGGACCTTCACTAGGCAAGATGGTAGGGATTCACCAATGGCTGTTATATTGCATATTGTTGTCTTCATCTTTGGTTTTAGAAATTGTCTAAGGATGGATAATAGAATTGTGGTATCACAATACAATATCACTGTGTAAGCTTTTGCTCTTAAAGAATTCACTGAACTTTTTATCATTACATAAAAATTAAATCAAGGAGGCAGGGGTGCAGCTCAGTGGTAGAGTACTTTCCTAGAATGCGTGGGGGTCCCAGTTCAATCACCAACACTGTACAAGTTAATTAATTAGTTAATTTAATGAAATCCATTCTACCATCGAACAATATTCTGTATATTCTTTGAAATTTCTGTGGCCAAATTAATTCTTAAAACATACTATATGGAGATGACTTATTTTCTTACAACTGAATGCACTTCATTCTCTAGTTTTCATTTCTGCTGATTTTGAGAAATGTGATCTTGCTAATACATGAACACAGAGCTGGTTTTACACTCTGTCTCTAGTCATTTGAAATTTGCTCACTTTCAGATTTCTGCTCTTCCTTTGCTCACTGAGGCGATCTAACTTGCCTGGGTTTCTCTGCTGTGCTGGCACCAGAAGACAGCGTCTTTCCTGAAAGGCACACTTGTCTTGCACAGAGATGGCTGGGCTGAATGAATCAGGATTACTTAGGTGGCACTGTCTGCCCAAGGTCAAGACACTGAAAATAATGAAATTTTATTTGTTCCTGCTGCAAATTGGGTGGCTCTGTGCCACGTTTCTTTTCACTGGTCTTGTCCTTCATCATCCTTTGATGGTGACATTTAAACATATTTTCACAACTACCATAGCCAGGGAACTGAGAGATAAAAATGTGTACACTAGCAGTAAGTGTTTCTGCACACGTGACACATTCCAAGTGCTATATTTCACTATCAAAACAAAGTTAATGTCACATCTAACTTCAAAGGAGCAAGAAAGTGCAGTCTTTTCTGGTGGCCCAAAGGGCCGAGAACAGAATGTCAGGGAACAGTGTGACTTCCTGGCACGAAATTCCTGCCGAACTGTAGGAGTCACCTTGTGTACTTGGTATAGCCTTTGCTAAAGCATATGTGTCCTGCCGTTCGCCCTCCTTCACTCTGCCTGTCTCCCTAAGACTCTCCACTCCGGTCCCAGGGGCCAGGTTCCCTAGTCTCTGCTGCTGTCGCTCAGGCAATGTGTTGGACTTTACTTTGCGTCTTGCAGTAACTGGGCTATATATATATAAAAAAGTAACTGGGCTGTGTGCATAACAGCCAAGCACAGCTTTTGGCCCTGAGGCCGTCCAGGTTTCAATAAAATTTCAGTGAAATCTCAGTATTTGTAGGGAGCAAAATACAAAGTGTTTCTCTGCTCACACTCTGCTCCAAGACTCACGTGGCTGTTACCCTTACTGACTGAAACTTTATGTCCCCTGGGGTAGAAAGCGAGGGTCTGATATCATTGCACATTGGTCTTCTGCAGTATATGTTGTATAGTTTAAACTTCACAGTATCAGTCCTCCAGGATTTACAGTTTTATATATTACACTAGAGTTTTAGAGGGAATAAGAAAAAAGAAAACAAAACTTATACTTTTGACCACCTGATTGTTATAGGGAAAAGAATAAGAACATACGGGTTTTATCTCTATGTATCCACATTATGGTTCAACAGAACAGTTTTTACATTCTGGCAAGACATTAAGTGATTTATATTTCATAATCTCCACTGCCCGCTCCAAAGGATAGCACCAATGAAAGATTCTCCACATGGCCCAAGTAAAGAAAGGGGAGTATTTCATCATAGACATTCAGGAAATGGAGGAAAGTGAAGACCCTGGACAACCTCTTAACATCTCAAAATTAAACAGATAAATAGGCCTTCAGATAGAAATCAGAATGGAATTCGAATTTAGTACCTCTAAATCCTAAAGCAAAAAGATTTTTAATTCCCTGGCAAGCAGTTAAACTTATAGTTCTAACAATATTTCAAAGTCTGCAAAAGTTTGTGGAATAATCAAACTTTACAGGATGACCTCAAGAGCACAGAGTCAGACTATTTCAGAAATCAGAGATTCATTTCACCTATTTATTGTTATGAACAGTCTTCACAGTTGTACTCTCTGGTTCCACTAAGTCTTTTAATTTCAGATGGCTTGGCCCATCAATGTGTGCCTGAGATCAGAAATCAGTTTTAAAACATCAGCCAGTGAATATGTCACATCACAATTTGATGTTAAAATACATACTAATTTAATGAAGAATGATATATGCATCTTATATTACCCCTTATTTTGACTGGATTCATAGAGTAGCTACACATGCTGAAATTAATTTAGGCTTTCTACCCTACTTCCATTTCCTTGGGGACTTCAATCTCTTTCCCCTCTCTCATAGCCTAACTACGTAAATCTACTTTTAGTTGTTTCAGGGCCAGGGATGTAGCTCAGGTGCACAAGCACCTGCCTGGCAAGTGCAGTGTGCTGAGTTTGATCCCTGGAACCACTCTACACCCCCAAAATGCAAAACTTCAAAAAAAAAAAAACCCAGTACTTTTAGTTGCTCCAAGAATTATTCTTTTCTTTATCCCATAATTCTTAAATTTTATTCCACCTGTATAATTCTGAAGACTTTTGGAACACATTTCTGTTTTCCTTCCGCTCTCTGTTCTTGCTTTCCCATTGAATCCAAGGGAATATTTCCAACTTTTCTTTGCTCCCTCATATCTGCCTCACTCCTAGGTTTTCCTGCAATAATTTAGTGACTATTAGAATAGGGTTTTGCATTGTGTTTTAGGATTCAGAAGTCCTCCTATCTTCATTTATTGAATTCATATATATTAAACCTCATTGCTCAGCACTATTTCCTCTTTATGTATAGATATACATTTATACATTTTTTAATTTAAGGTATCAACATGAAACCTTTTATATTAAAAAGAAAACAACTGAGTATAAAAATTTTTACTTGTTTTGTTTTCCTTAAGAATATTAAAAGCCCTATTTTCTATTGGCTTTTAATGTTAAATAATAAAGCATATGGCGATGTATTTTTCCTTTTTTAATATAGTTTTTACAAGCAGGAAGCATATATTTTTTTCTCTCAAACTTAGGGTTCACACACTTTGTAGGATGTGCTTGCTCATGTTTGTCTTCTAATTAAGTCAGCCAGGATCTTAGTCAACTCTTTCTATTTCTGTACTCAAATATTTTCTGAATTCAGGAAAATGTTCATAGTTGTTATGTAATTCTCCCCACCATGTGTTTGTGTGTGTGTGCATGTGTGTGCATGCATGCATGTGTGTGAATTGGTGTGTATGTGTGTGTGTGTGTGTGTGTGTGTGTCTACTAATTTTTCCTCCTTCTAGTCACCTTTTGGCTGTTCTTTTTTTAGAAATACTTTGAAATGTTTTTTCCTTCATGTACTCTCTTTACCTTAGTTATCCATGCTTTGACATTTTTCTTGTACATAAATACCCTAGCCATAAATGCAAGTCTCAGCAATAACCATTCTTTCCTTTAAAGCACCTGCTTAATTTGTTATTTCCAGAACAAGGAATCTGGTATGTTTCAAGGGATGTTGCATTCAAATATATTCTAACGTATTCTTCCTTCTTTCTTCTAAAAAAAAAGTCATTCAACTCATTTTTTCATCTATTACTGGGCATTTATCCTAAATTGTAACCTGACCTTCTCTTTCTGGCTGCTGTCTTTTAAATGGGCAGTTCATTTCTCAAGCTCCACTCTAGCTGGAACTTTCTCAGGGCAGAGCTCATTTACCTGATGAAAGGCACAGTATTATCCCTGCTCTCTCTCTTTATTGGGCATCCCTCCCTTAAACAGTCAATAAAGTCTCCCAGGTTTTCTTTTCCCCTGCTTTCTTACAGCCGCAGAAACAGGGAAAGCAGCCAAACTCTAGTTCTAGCTTTGTCGTTCGTGAGTCAGTTGACAAGGGTCACTCAACTTTCATATATTTCTTCTGTGAAAGATTTCACATGTTCCACAATACAACTAGGATACTCGAGTTCATATGAGCGTGACCTAGCACAGCGCAGTGCAGTGGGAGAGAATGATGGCCACGGTTTGCTGCCACGGCTCTCTCTTGGGTCCCAAGTCCTATTTTTTTCGGATGATCATTCTCTCCTGTGCTCAATGTGGAAGACCTTCCCTCATTCACTTGTGGCTGCTTTTGATTGTCAACTTAACTAGAGTGAGAGACATCTGTAAATTTAGCAAAATACATTTCTAGGTGTTTCTTTGGGAGTGTTTTCAGCGATGGTGGACACAAGTGTCTGTCTACTCAGGAACAGCACACAATCTGAAAGCAGTGGCACCCTCCAAGAGGCGGGGTGCTGGATGAAAGAAAGAGCAAAAGAAGGAAGAAGCCAGCCAGCACATGCCAGCTCCATCTTTCTTGAGCAGATACATCTAGTCAATACATAGCCTGTTGATTCTGTGCCTCTGGAAACCTAACTAAAACACCCTAACACCCTGGCTGAATCAATGTTAAATTGATGACGTCAGTTCTCTAGCAGTATCTGGTTGAAAAAAATTCATAGAGCTCCACTCTCTTTTATTTTTTTTATTTTTAAAAACATAAAAGTACAAAAACATATTAACAAACAGACACCAATTAGCATAAAAAATAGTACAATCACAACTGATCTATAGACACGGTGATATGGTCTCAACAGTGGTTATTGCTTTATCCATTGATATCTTCGAAGTGTAAATATATGAACCCATATACAGACATGCAAAATTGGCCAGACAATTAATCCTCTCAACAACAGAAAAACACAAAAACCAAAACTCCAAAGACAGAAAACCAAACAGGCAAACAACAACAACAACAACAACAACAACAAAACCATCAACAGTTGCTGCTTTGCATATTGATATCTTCGAAGTGTGTGTTCAGGATAACACATACAGACATGCAATATTGATCAAATAACCCGTCATCAATTATTCCTTAGCATTAAGTGATATAATACAATA